>JAVJIF010012074.1:0-167092 GCA_038442645.1 Agave tequilana | reverse complement strand
TTTTTTTTTTAGCTAATCTGTTGAAGTTGCTAGCAGTTAGCACTCGTTTAGGTAGTGATGATCCAGCACTAATCATTCTGATTGGTACATCTCTCTTATCAGAAAACCCAAATCAACTAAACAATGGTCCCAATAAGGGTTCTAGGAGTCATAAACAGTCCAATCAAGTGTGATAAATATAATTCCCAGGTTATCTGTAGTCTTGGCTATCTGGAACACTCATAGACGGCCACTGCTCCTATAATAAGGTGCAGGGGTTAACAAACCAGATGACCCAATAGACTACTTGAAAGCCAGAAAATGCAATCACAGGCCTCCAACACTGTGCTAGGTCTAATTTGCAGCGGCAAGGGCCATGCAGATGTTTCTTGCTGAGATGCTGGTTCATTACCATTTCTGTGGAGGCAGCAAGGTCCAACTGTGACCTTGGTAGGATACCACCTGCAATCACCAGAGATCATGAAGACAAGGTACACGAGTAGCACATATTGCATGACGAAGAACTATTGTATGTCACCTGGAGAACCTAATTAAGTCCCAATATTCAGATAGTGGCAATCACCAGCTGGTTTCACATGTAAGAGTGTTGATTGTGGAGTTAAAGAGAAGGAAAGAGGCATGTGAGGAGTGGAACATCTCATCGTGCATGACACAAAAGGTAGTATCTAATACACTAGGAGAAATCACAGTGGAAGCCCCCATCTTGATGGTGTTGGCAATCACTAAATAATTTCAGACACCACGAGAGAAAGGAGTCGAAGGGATGTAGGAGACAATACACACTGAAAGATGATAGTATTCACAATGAATGGAAATAAACATAATATGTACAAATTCAATTTTGCATGGTGGATTGATTGGAATGCCTGTCGGAACTAAAACTTGTCAAGATATTGGAATTGTCAGGCGTTTCATTCAGTTAGACCTGCACTTCATAGTGTTATAAACATTCCAGTGCTCAGGTCATCTAGATTTAAGAAACTAGGCGACTGTCAATACTGGTAGCACTTTTTTAATAGTAGTGAATGATGCAATTTTATGCTTTGGGAGTTTCACCTGAACTTATGTATAAATTGAATTTTTTTTAATGCTTTCGTCATTTTTTTACCATTGCAAAAATACTGTAATTTTAGATAATTTAATGCAGCAAGTATTTTCTTACCCTACCCCTTTGATATTGACCAATGTTCTTCATCTTAGCCAGTTCTATTGGATGTTACTTTCCTACTTGCTGTTTTTTGATGAGCGCATTTCCTTTTACACTCCGCGTCATTCTGTTGTCC
The DNA here is from genome assembly GCA_038442645.1 of Agave tequilana. NCBI lineage: Eukaryota > Viridiplantae > Streptophyta > Magnoliopsida > Asparagales > Asparagaceae > Agave > Agave tequilana. The sequence goes on along the minus strand of JAVJIF010012074.1, from coordinate 165,809 downwards.
CTTTCAACAGAATTGCTTACACATGATACATGCTCGCTGCTATCAGGTTCCTCAACAGAAGAACAAGTATGATTGCGGACTCTTTGTGCTTTATTTCATGAAGCGTTTTATTGAAGAGGCTCCTGAAAGGCTCAGAAAGAAAGATCTTATAAAGGTAAGAACCCGAGTAGTCTGGAATTTGATTTGGAGTTTATATTCTCTAGATTTCCCGCTTTCATCTTGTCTGGTTTTTCTGCGACAGTTTGGCAGGAAGTGGTTCCAGCCTGAAGAGGCTTCTGCGTTCAGAACAGAAGTCAAAGAGTTGGTTATCAGAGAATTTGAAAGCGATATGCTGAATTATGGAATTCAAGAATCACATGCATCATCTGGTGCGTCTGAAAATGGCGAAGAACAATTGTACCAAAAGTAATTCAAGGATTCTTATTGTTCAGTGTTGATTGATTTCCAAGCGTGCGGTTTGAAATCATGACAGTTCCCCAGAAAACTCGAGTCCTAGTTGTGGAGAAGAGGCAAAACTATTTCTTTACTTGCTTAAGAGGAAGTCGGAACTAAGTTCTCAGAGAAGGCTGTCGACACAGGTAATGGGGAGACAGCAGCTGATGAAGTACCTCTTCGTCAGTCGCAAGGTCAGATTGATTTTGAGGTAAATTCTGATGAAAGAAATGTACAGTTAAAAGTATAGTGGATGGGTTATGAACTGCTTGATAGTAGTTGTTTGATAGGTTCTTGTGGAGTGTATTCTAAGAAATATGTCGAGCACAGAGCATTCCAGTGTTTCTACAATTTTACAATACAATGCATGACTTTACAAAACTTTTATGCTGCTCCTGCTGCTTCAATGCTTTGGTCCTAAAGTGCTCTATCCTGGTCAAGATCAAGAGCTTTTCTTTAACTAGAGATTATCCATCTGCTGCTAGCCATCTCATCATTTTCATCTCCTGTGAGCAGAACAGTCTCTCCAAAATGCAGCAACAGGAAAATCAGAGAGCTTGCTTCCCAAAGAGCGCGAAGCCATGATATCATTCTTCTCCTTTCGGCTTGTTCGAATAATGCAGAAAGTCAGCCCACTGAAGGACATTAACAATTCACAGATCACTACTGTTATCTAAGGTTCTAAATATCGGATTTTGGGATCGTATCGGATGGGGGTTTTTCATATCGGATATCGGGGGAGATATCGGGGATACGCACACTATCGGGCGTTCATATTAGACACTATATATAATGAAATATTGATAACTAAAAGTTGGTTTAGAGTCATAGATATCATCTGCCTAATAAAAATGATGTAATATGCATGATAAATAAGTTATTTCATATCGGGTGATATATGGGCGATTTATCAGTCAATATCGGGCGATATCGCCCGTTTTTTGCTACAAACGATATGGCGAATAATTTTCCTACATCGTATCAGCAGCAGTAAAAAGAGATATCGGACGATATCTCAGCCGACTCGGCCGATATTTAAAACAGGGTTGTTATCTACTAACGTTCTAAAAAGTTTAAAAGAGTATATAATGTTCTAGCACTGATAAAACAAAACAAAAAGTCAAGTGGTTGAAGGAGCCAATTTGCTTCCCATGGAGTAAACAAACATGAACATTGCATATCACTTGTGTCAAAAGATTAGAATGCTGCAGTAAGTTCACTGAAAGCACCTTATTCATAATGCACAAAGCAAGACTATAGATAATTTGACAATAATATTATATAGTATGTTATAATTAATAAAGATCATCTCCATTACACTAGAGTCTCTATCAATAATCTAATCCACATGAAAATGAGAAAGGAAAAAAAAAAAAAAAAAAATCTTTACATAAAATGCTGCCTACCCAGTTTAATTCCAAGGTCAACAAGCTTGTAGAAATCAGTTGCCTTTGCTGCACATTGTGCTTAAGACTTTTGATATCAATCAAGGGCCACGGCGCCGGCCCAAAAACCAGAGACATCCCCGACGCTGATCAACAGGGATCATTCCTCCACCTTTGGATGTGTCAATTGCCTCCAGCATTGCAACCACTTCATCCATCTCCGGTCTCTTGTCGGGGTTTGCATCCCAGCATCTCTTCATAACATTTGCCAGAGAGCCCGGACAGCAACGCGGGATCTCGGGTCTCAGGTTCTGCAGTTTGCAAAGGAAAGCTCAGTTACTTTTGAGTAAAAAAGATTTATATTTTCATTTGCCTGTTGTTTCTGTCACTCGTGCAAGAAACCGCAGCTTACCTGCCGTACAACTGCAGATGTAACCTCCGAGAAACTGAGATCAGGATATGGCATATCGCAACAATATATCTCCCAGAGGCAAATACCAAAGCTATAGACATCACATTTTCTGTTGTAGGGGTTGCCATTTAAAACCTGCAACCAGTAGAAAGACGCCCCGCACTCGTGAGCAGCTGAAACTATGCAAGACCGAAAAGCACAAGAAGAAGTGTTAATGAGTTACAACATCAATGAAACCTGTGAAAAAAAAGGATGATAATGGTAGATTAGCTACATGGTTTCAGATTGTTCAGTGTTTAGTCGGATTATACGCTGACGAGGATTACACCATATCGTATTTCTTCGTGACCTACTTTCTGGGTACTTACGATTCCTGAGTGTAAATCTTCATCAACATTTCTTTATTTTCAAATTGCAACATCTTGGACTCTTTATAATTTGTCCCAAACCTCTTGCTGTACTATTGTGAGGTGCCTTTCCCGTACTCATGCTCAACCTTGTATCTTAATCTTTGCCTACCAAACTGAGCATTTCATATAGTGGATACACAAAAAAAAGGTAGATGACAATCCAGCATAACATATCGAAACAGACAAATTACAAAAAACATATAGCATTGCGTTCTCACATCCGCATCTATATGGTACCAGATGAATAATCAGCAAGATAAAACCTTAATAATCAATCTAGCTTGTGAAGTACCGTTTCCTGAGACAATTGTAACAAAACAAGGAACTGCATACCTCAGGTGCCATGTAACCAAGAGTGCCTGTCTCACCCGTCATGTCGTTTGGATTCTGAGCCTCAACACGAGCAACACCAAAGTCAGCAATTTTTACAGTTCTCGTCTTATCCAGGAGCATATTCTCTGTCTTCACATCTCGGTGCACTATTTTCTTTGAATGAAGATAGCTCAATCTGCATAATATAAGTATATTCAACTATGAGTAACACAGACCCGAAAGGTTAAAAGTTATTAACCAACGGTCTAAAATATTGATGAAGATGATATTCACCCTCTTGCAAGATCAAGCGCCAGCTGTACAACAACTTTGAAGGCTAGCTTTCTTCTCCTGTTCTTTATAAGATATGTTTTTAGTGTGCCCCCGGCAAGGTATTCAACAACAACACAGCAAACACTAGTTGGCATGCCAAGAAGACCATTTTCTGTTTGAATAGTTAGACCAGTTGCACCCATTGTAGCCCCTATAAACTGTAAATGGAGTTTAGGTATTTGAGATTGTTATTCTAGAAAACTCGGGTAGAAAGTAAAAAACATGAAGGTAGAGAAGCAAAGAGAGGAAATAGAGTGAGAAGAAGAAATCAACATTGAGGTCTAACATAATTTGTGGAACTATAAAACAAACCATAATAGATGGTTTTCCAAGCCAATTGATGCCATTTGCAAAGGTTCCTAGTTTGCCCTCATATTAAATTACCCAAAGTAAGTTTCTACAGAATATGTGAACGCGTATTTAGTTTATTTACCTAACAAAGGAATAATATTACTAATTAAGCATATGTCCTGCCATCTTGGTAGAATACAATGTTTATGAGTTATAAATATGCCAAAATGAACTATTTTAATCCAGGCAGTGTGACAGTGTTACCTAACCCAAGGACATCAGTAGCTCAACTTTACCATTACAATCGTTTACATCCGCAACACAGCACAAAAAAACAAACAACTATTACAAAATTATGAGCATCACAATGGCTAACTGTAGATGGTAACCTTCAGCTTATTTGGTTGAAATTCCAAGCATCACAGTTTGTCATAAATACTTCATCAAGAGACAGCTTCAAAGAGTGAACTGTGAATCTGTCATACCAAGTTTCAAAATGTACCAACTGTATTTTAAAGAATCGGTTCATAGCCCCCATGGAATCAACATGGAAAACATTCAAAAGAAAGTATAATGGCCATTGTTTATTGTATTGCCCACAATGACATAATATCTTCTTCGCGAGTGGTCATGTGTTCGAAGCCTCCCTTAGGCAGATTGGCGTTAAGGCACTGAGTTTGCTCCCCAGTAACCGCTGGCTCAATTCGCCCTGTGGACACCTAGGGATTAGCAGAGGCTGGATAACCACTTCGCAGATTTATCTGTAATAGAGTGGGGCGCTCTGGGATATCCTTGAACTTTGACGTTTCAAAGAAAAACTGGCAAGGTAAGATGCCGCTGAGTTGTAAGGAAAATGAATACATGCAACCTAAGGTATATAAGAGGGGCTAAGGCATCTTTTTTGGCAGAATCTACTGCAAAACCTGTGTGAAGGGACTTTAGAACCCTGAACATCTTCGTTTGAACCCTGCCCAGACTTCATATTGCTGTCATTCATATCCAGTGCTCAAAATTTTATTTCCAGATCCCCTCTTTTAACGAATATCAAAAGCAAGGTTTTTCCACGGACCGATTCGATATATATCTGTAATATGCCAATCTCATATAGAATTTTGAGGCAATTGAGATTATACCAATCTATAGATCGGCCTATATTGGCAATACTGACGGCCAAGATCGCTGAAATTGATACTATGAACCATCGACTCATATGATAGTGAGATTTTAGAGCTTGATCTAATAATAAGCCATTTCATCCCATAAAGTATTAAAAGAACGGGCTTGCCTGATAAACCTAGAGGAGTCCAAAGTTCCAAGATGGAGGATTGAAGGTAAATAATTCCTCTATACAATCTATGACCATTTTACCGGCTCTAATCGCACCCCTTGTGACGCATGCACCAAATCTAAACGAGTAAAATCACTGGTTTCTTTGTCTATTATTGCACATATAGCAGCAAACCATGCTAAAAGAAGAAATGCACCTTAATAGAACAGGTTTTTACGGCTTGGTCTTCTAGTTGTTTAAAATGTAGACTTTTCCCCCAACATATAAGTATGTGGGACTTTGTGGCTGAACAAGGCTAAAATTGTAAAATAGTATACTCTTTTCCTACATAAAAAAAATGTTGGACTTCAGGGTTGAACAAGGCTTAAAACGGACTGAACATATGATCTGCCTGGCTACAACCAGAGCGGGTTGCATCGGCGACTACGCACGACTTTCTAGGGGCTCTGGGGGACAGGTCAGAAGATGGTTCCCCTCCCCCATTGACTTGTTTGCAGTTACTCTCAATTCAAAGCACTACCTGCTAGTGAGGGGTGTTTCTCGATCTTGTGGCACTCTGGCCATTGTGCCCACCAGTCCTAGCCTTGTCGCCTTCCCAGTTCTCTGGGACAATGCTTCCAAAACCACATCTGTGCTATGACCTTTCACTGGTTAGCTCTTGCATAGTATCCCGACTCTCCTATGGAATTGGGATTGAAGGCGAGATCATGTTGATGATTAAACAGAAGAAACATATAGATTAAAGATCCTTTCCATTGCACAGTTGGTTTAGGAAAAAACAATGACAGAAAACCCTGGTCCATAATTCCGTTGTGTGAACATGATTGTAGTTACTGCATAGAGATTCTAAACTCTCTTAGATGTTTGCAGTGGAAGCATTTCAGTCAAGAAGCAAAATTCTAAACTACGATTCGAACCGTAGTAGGTGCACGGTGAGTGTATATCCTTATGTTATAGTTCTCACAAATTTGAATGGCATGTTGCAAGATCCATTAACTAATATTTTTAGGGGTATGTACTATGTCAATTAAATATTTGAAACTTGAAGTGTGTGTCTAAACATTGATTATAAAAGTTAATGAATCTCACAGTTTGTCTAAACATACTGCGAACAAGTTCAAGAAATGATGCCTATATGTTTAGAGATCATTAATAGATAATTGATATAATTGAAACATCATGATATACTTGAAAGATCGCTTAACTAATGTTGCTTTTTTCCTGTATCCAGTTGGGATGTTCAGCTTTAAATAATATGCAGGAACTATCAGCCATTAGCTTAAGCTTTGGGTAAAAAAGTTGATTATTGAAGGCCCATTTAATCATCCAGCTATTGGTATCTACCTCCCATGCTCCCACAAGGTCCAAGTGAGGGGGGAGTGTCAATGTCACCTCTATGTAATATTGGCCCACAGCGAATCAGCCCAAGTTTTTGGGAAAAGACGTCATTTGGAATATGTATATTCAGTTTTAAATTACCTTAAGCATTTGGACTCTACTGCGCTTCTCAGACAGTCAAAATTCGAATTTCTGACAACTGACTAAATCAAAATTCAACTATCATCATTGAAATGATATTAATCTAAAAAATAGTCAATTCCCACAATGATCAGATGCATATGGTTCTTAATGACCTATTATTATAGCAATTCTGAGATAACTTTGACTTGGAAATAGAATCTGATGAAATTTTACCTTAGTGACATTTGGATGCTCAAGCTTGTGCCAAACAGCAACTTCCTGTGAGAATGCTGACCGGAGAGAAGCAATTTCAGCTTCCGTCCTGGTACCTTCTTCCCCCCAGTCAAGTAACTTCACTGGAAACAACAACTTACCAGTTAACAAGTATGAAGAAAAGTGAAATTCTACATGAGATACTTATATGACAGAGAATAATCTGTGCAAATAATGAAAGAATAAACTGATCATCCACCAAATATAACAGAAGTAGGAAGTGCAAGGTTTTCAAATAAGCATTTACATTACCTACATGAACCAAAAGGAAGATTGAAAAAAAAAACATAAAAAAGTCATGTAGAAGTAGATTTTTACCTTTTCCATTTAAATGCTGCAATTAGATGTGAAATAGATGTCCAATAACAAATTTTGGTATGTAATGCTTGAGAGAATCATAATAATTTTCAACCTCATCTGTGCAAGACATACTGCTGTGGTTAAAAGATCACATCTCAAACAAGCCCACCTATCCTCAGAAATAAGGCACAGAATTATCGATCAGATGATTCAGATCACATATGATTAGTCTGAGTTTTTCTTTCTTGAGCTTATAATTCCTGAGCATGAGTTGTTAGAACATTTTAATGGGAAGAACACTATGACAAAACGAGCTCACTAGACATGAGGGGAACACAAGTATGTCGTGATTGCTAGTTTAGCTTGAACTAACAGTCAGGTATTCAATATATTAAAATTTCAAATTCATGGGATGTAAGAAAAAAATATCCAGCGCTCTCTATGATTCCATTACATTCATTTATCATTGTAAAATAGCATGCCTGACAAATTAGGTCACTCCATTCATATCAGTGCTTGAAAACTTGGGAATTCAACAAGAGTCGAACTTTGAAAAATCCATAAAATTCCAGTTGGGTTGACCCTTGGGCCTGCAACTAGAGTCAGCAATCCAACCAGCTAAGTTGGTCAAGATTTTTGAGTTAGCAACTTAACTCCTAACTCCATGAAATATATAGAATTACCTTCAAGCATTTATGATGAAAGTATGTGGATTAGGTACTATTGTTTATCCCTTTACTTCTTTACTTTCTAATTGACATTCTTTGAATTCAATCCAGTTGTTTATGTTCTTATACTAGTTTCTGGTTATATGACTCGTGCGTTCACTCACTCATGCCAACAATCAACATGGTTCAGTAAAAAGTTGAGTATTTAATTTTAAACAATGATTGAACACTGGAAAGGTTAATGGTACAAAAAATCAACACAGCCTCAATTATTGTATCAAAAGCTTTATTGATCTGAAAGCAAGGATGAGACTTTTAAGTGAATTCCTTTTGGGTGCCCTTGTTCTGGGCTGAGCTTTTGAAAGTAAGGAAAGATGATAAGCTGGGATGATCATGACCGCAAACTTGAGAAGAAATGACCAGTGACTGTTCTATATTGCATAACCAAAGAGGAAATATAAAGTTAATTTTACACCGACCATGAACTGTTGTGCGCGACAGACAACACCCAATAGAGGATCTATCAGATCTCAATCTCAGAACAATGAAATCAAAAACTAGAAGAAGAACAATCGCAAAAAACCAGATGTAACGAGGTTCGGCCAACTTGCCTACGTCCTCGGGGCAATCCACAGAGAGAGTTTTCTATATGGAAGATCGATTACAATAGCTCTAGATCTCTATGAACACAAGAGAGTCCGCAGCTATATTTTCTCTAGTACTTCGACCCTAAAAAATTACAATTAGAGCTTAAATACATAACTTCCCGAAACAGCAATTTTCGCCCAGATCCGACTATCGGTCGACCGATCCGGTCGACCGACTCCCTCTCACGGTCGACCGGACCGGTCGACCGAAACAAACCGAGAGTTGGGTTTCCTGCAGACAGCTTCTCCGGTCGACCGGTCCGGTCGACCGCTCAAATCCTGTGTACATTGTGCACGTCGGTCGACCGGACCTCTGTCTTTTTCTGCTGCTGCTTCTTTTCCTGCCCGCTGTTCCTTCGCCTTTCGTCGTAGAATCCTTGGCAGTCTTCAACAGCACCTGGCATGACCTCATCTCCTCTACTGTACTCTCTCCTCCAACAATTCTCCACCTCGGTGAAGATTGTTAAATCTGAGCCGAATTCCGACTCGATAGCGGCTGCACCAACCTGGTTGCCTACGTACCCCTTGCCCAAGGGATCAAGCCGTCCGTAGTTCACCCAAATGAGCTTCATCAAGCTCAATTCACCTGAAGGATCTGGAGCAAGTCTTTGCAGTGTGCAAACTTTACTCCCGACACCACCTTTGTAAGCATATCGGCCGGATTCTCTGAAGTATGAATCTTCAACAAGTTGATGTCATCTTCCTCCAGAATCTCCCGAACAAAGTGATACCTGACATCAATGTGCTTCGTCCTTGCATGGTAGACTTGGTTCCTTGCCAAATAAATGGCACTCATACTGTCACAGTATATCTTCAAGATCTCCTGTTCCACTCCCAAGTCATCTAGCAAACCCTGAAGCCAAATCGCCTCCTTCATGGCCTCGGTCAAGGCCATATACTCCGCCTCTGTAGTCGACAACGCAACTGTGGACTGAAGTGTGGAGCGCCAACTCACCGGTGCCTGTGAGAATGTGAATACATACCCAGTAGTCGACCGGCGTTTGTCAAGGTCACCTGCATAGTCCGAATCCACGTACCCTATGCATTCTTGCTTCCCGTGTTGTCCTTCTCAAATACGAGGCCTACATCAACAGTACCCTTGATGTACCTCAGGATCCACTTCACAGCTTCCCAATGACCCTGACCTGGATCATGCATATATCTGCTAACCATGGAAACTGCCTGTGAAAGATCCGGCCTTGTACACACCATCGCATACATCAAGCTACCCACAGCATTGGCATACGGAACATGAGTCATATGCTCACGCTCCTGAACACTCCTTGGAGACATCTTCGCTGACAACTTGAAGTGCGGCGCCATTGGTGTACTAACAGTCTTAGTATCTTTCCCGATATTAAACCTCTGCAGTACCTTCTCCAGATAGCCCTTCTGAGTCAAGCTTATCCTGCCAGCATCCCTGTTCCTTGTGATCTCCATGCCCAATACTTTCCTTGCTTTCCCCAGGTCCTTCATCTCGAACTCGGACGATAAAGTCTTCTTTAGAGAATCAATTGCAGATCTTGACCTAGAAGCAATTAGCATATCATCTACGTAAAGTAGTAGATAGATATACTCACCCGATGGTAACTTGTTGTAGTACACACATGGATCGAAATGGCTTCTTGTGTACTTCTTCTTCCTGATGAAGCTGTCAAATCGCTTGTACCACTGTCTTGGAGACTGCTTCAAACCGTACAGCGATTTCTTCAGCTTACATACCAACTCCTCTTTCCTGCAGCTTTATAACCTGTGGGCTGAGTCATGTAGATCTCCTCCTCAAGATCGCCGTGGAGAAAGGCGGTCTTCACATCAAGTTGGTCAAGGTCCAACTCGTTCTGCGCCACCAAGGCTAATAGGATCCGAATAGACGAGTGTTTAACAACTGGAGAGAACACCTCGTTGTAGTCGATCCCTTCTCTCTGTGCGTAGCCTTTAGCCACCAGCCTTGCCTTGTATCGCACTTTATCTTCTTGGAGTGATCCCTGCTTCTTAGCAAATACCCACTTACACCCTATGGCTTTCTTCCCCTTGGGCAACTTGGTCAGTTCCCATGTGTTGTTCTTATAAAGAGACTGCATCTCTTCATTCATAGCCCCTTTCCATAACTCAGCTTCTGAACTGATTTCAGCTTCCCTGAAAGTAGATGGAATGGCCTCTTCAACAACTGGAAGTGCATAAGCAATCACCATGTCTGTAGTGAGCCAGCTAGGTCTCCTAGTATTCCTCCGTGGTCTTCCAACTGCAGTAGTATCTGGAACAGTACCCATGACCTGCTCCTGATCCTCTTCAACAACTTCAGCATCTTCTTCTGCAACTTGATCACCTCCCTGTGTCACCTCAGGGATGATCTTTACTGACACTGTGTCCTCTAGAGATGGTGGATTTGCATCACTCTCCACCTGCTGCAATAACTCCTTGGTCTTGTTGGTCTCCACCTGCTGAGAGACCGTAAGCTTCATCATAGAGGCCTCATCAAATGTGACATCCCTGCTGATTATGAACTTGTTGTCCTGTTGGTCCCAGATCTTGAACCCCTTGGTTCCTTTCTTGAAGCCAACAAACACTCCTTTCTTCGCTCTCGGATCCAATTTGTCTTCTCTGACATGATAGTAGGCTGGACATCCAAATATCCGGAGCACATCATAATCTTCAGCAGCTTTACCCGACCAAGCTTCAAGAGGGGTCTTCCCTCCTATTGCAGATGACGGCAACCTATTGACGAGATGGCATGCATACCCCAACGCTTCAGCCCAGAACTTCTTTGGTAATCCTGCATTGGACAATATGCACCGAACCTTCTCTAGCAAAGTCCGGTTCATTCTTTCAGCCACCCCATTCTGTTGCGGAGTTTCCCTCACTGTGAAGTGCCTCTCTATGCCCTCATCAAGACATAGCTTCTGGAAAGGGTCTGACTTGTACTCTCCTCCGTTGTCAGAACGAAGGACCTTGACTTTTCTTCCCGTACTCCTTTCCTGATTAACCTTCCACTTCACAAACAATTCTAGGACTTCATTCTTGTGTCGCATGGTGTACACCCAGCACCGCCTAGAATAATCATCGATAAACGACACAAAGTAGTGGGTTCCCCCAATTGATGCAGTCTTGGTGGGTCCCCATACATCTGTGTGAACATAATCAAGAATGCCTTCGGTGCAGTGTGAAGCTGTACCAAACTTCACCTTCGTCTTCTTGCCGATGATGCAATGTTCACACAGATCCAGTTTGCAGGTCTCTGCACCCTTCAGCAGCCCTTTCCTCACAAGAGCTTGCATCGATTTCTCCCCTGCATGTCCCAGCCTCATGTGCCATAGCCGGGTTAGATCTTCCTTCTGACTGGTAGAAGCTGCCACCTGCCCTGTCACTGTACTACCCTTCAAGTAATACAAATTGTTCCGGCGGTCGGCCTTCAACACCACCATTGAGCCCTTTGTCATTTTAAGAACACCTTCTTTAATAGACACACTGAGCCCCAATGATTCCAAAGCACCCACAGAGATCAAGTTCCTCTTCAGCTGAGGTACATATCTCACTTCTTTCAGCTCCCTCACCATCCCGTCAAACATCCTGATCGGAATAGTGCCTACACCCTCCATGATGCACGGATGATCGTCGCCCATGACGACCGAACACCCCTCCAACTTCTCAAGACTGGTAAACCAATCTCGATTAGGGCATACATGATATGTAGCACCTGTGTCCAGGATCCACTCTTTATCCACCGAGTAACCTACAACAGGAGTAGTCACTGAAAAGAGAACTCTGAAGAATCTGAATCTGCTCCATCTGCCTGTGATTTACCGCTTGTAGCTTTTGTCACCCTTGCCAGATTTGCCTCAGACTTTGATTCCTTCTTCTTCCCCTTGTACTTTGGACAGTCAACCTTCCAGTGCCCAATCTCTTTGCAGAACATGCACTGATTTTTCTTAAGATCCCTGAAGCCCGACCTAGACTTCGATCTTCCTCTCACCTCCTTGCCTTTCCTCGATGAATTCCTGCCTCTTACTTCCAAAGCTTCCGCTGATGAACTAGACCGACCTGAATGTCTCTCATTCTTCCTTGTCTCATAACTCATCAGTGCTGACGACACTTCATCATAAACTAAGGTTTGCCTTCCATTTATGAATGTCATAGTGAATGTCTCATACTCCTCCGGTGGGAGTAAGTTCAGGAGAATAACTGACTTGTCTTCCTCACTTACAGTGACATCCACATTTAGCAAATCTGTAAGAAGGTTCGTATATCGGTTGATGTGCTCGTTTACTGTGTTTCCCCTCTGCATCCTGAACTGATACAGCTTACTCTTAAGTTGCAACCTAGACTCCACACTCTTTGTCAGGTACTTCTTCTCAAGAGTATTCCACAGTTTCTTCGCTGACGTCTCATGTTGTACAAGATATTTGATGTCTTGTGACAAGCATGAACGTATTAAGCCACATGCCGACCTATTCATCTTCGCCCACTCTTCCTCAGTAGTAGTGGTCTTCTTCCTCTCTAATAGGAGCGTGTCCTCGAGGTTCTGTGCATTCAATGCATCCATGACCTCACACCTCCACATCCCGAAATTATTAGTTCCATTGAACTTGACAACTTCGATCCTTGAGTGATTCATTGTTTTAACGGAAGTAGTTTCCTCTGCCATTGAGATTCCTTTCTTGACCCTCTAACTATGCGGAAGATCAAATAACTTGAGAATAGATCTATTACAGAGATAAAAAAGTGATTTTTACCTCTCCCGTGAAACCCTAGCTAGAGTTTCTCACCAGATCTACTCCACCACGGATCCAAAGAGCCCACCTTGAGTCCTCCTGAAATCGACACACGATCTCCTTGAACACCAATGCCTCTGACCTGAGATCGACACACGATCTCCACCTGATCAGATCTGGAGCCCTTCGAATTCTCTGAATCCCAAGCGTAGCCTGAAGCTCTGATACCACTTGTTGTGCGCGATAGACAACAACCCAATAGAGGATCTATCAGATCTCAATCTCAGAACAATGAAATCAAAAACTAGAAGAAGAACAATCGCAAAAACCAGATGTAACGAGGTTCGGCCAACTTGCCTACGTCCTCGGGGCAATCCACAGAGAGAGTTTTCTATATGGAAGATCGATTACAATAGCTCTAGATCTCTATGAACACAAGAGAGTCCGCAGCTATATTTTCTCTAGGTACTTCGACCCTAAAAAATTACAATTAGAGCTTAAATACATAACTTCCCGAAACAGCAATTTTCGCCCAGATCCGACTATCGGTCGACCGATCCGGTCGACCGACTCCCTCTCACGGTCGACCGGACCGGTCGACCGAAACAAACCGAGAGTTGGGTTTCCTGCAGACAGCTTCTCCGGTCGACCGGTCCGGTCGACCGCTCAAATCCTGTGCACATTGTGCACGTCGGTCGACCGGACCGGTCGACCGACCTCTGTCTTTTTCTGCTGCTGCTTCTTTTCCTGCCCGCTGTTCCTTCGCCTTTCGTCGTAGAATCCTTGGCAGTCTTCAACAGCACCTGGCATGACCTCATCTCCTCTACTGTACTCTCTCCTCCAACATGAACATTGCCAGAGTTTTAAAATTTCCTCATCTTTGAGCCATGTGATGTAAATGTAAGATGCCAATTCTCTTCTGGAAGAAGAATGACGATAAAGGTAAGTTTACTTGCAAGCAGAAAAGCTTGGAAAACCTACTTCTCAGATGATTGCTTCTTACTTACCAGGAAATCATGGAGAAAATTGTTGTATAAACTGGATTATAGCAATAAGTTAAATAAGGTAAATATGATGCTTGCAATCAAAACAACTGGACAATTGAAAATTTCTATTCTATGCAGACAGCCAATTTCTCTTATGCTTTTCATATCATGTGAACAAACAAATCCCACTACATATCATTGAACTCTCTGAACCAATGGCTTATGCAACAAGTTGCTACTTGGTTTACTTTCCAAATTAATCATGCTTAATTTCTTACTCCTCTCAACTTCAAGATATCACAAGGGCAATAAAGCATTACGCCGCAGTCGAGACTTGAGATCACAAGAAAGTTGAGAAGGGGAAACTTATCCAACAAACATCACAAGAAGTGCCCAATCAATTAACTGGAAAGCAAACCTAACACAACTTGTGAGAGTCAACAACTTTTTCAAGATAAAAGTACTAATATCTCCAACCGTGGACTTTCTTACAGTTAAACAGTTAAAAGATTAACTTTCACAACAAAGAGACAGAAGGTACAGAATTAATGCTTATCTTTATGAACAGAAGCTATGAAAGAGGGGAGACAGAAGAATTAGTAAAAAAGAAGAAGATCCCTAATCCACAAATGCTATCCTAAAACTACCAATTGTATCAGCAAACAATTGTAGGATGTAATTGGAGTAAAATAACTGGAATAAAGATGACATATTTGGAGGGTTTATTTTATATATTTGGGAGAAAGAAAACAAGAAATTTCCACTGGAAACACAGGGAGAGCAACTCAAATGTGCGTATAATTAATAAAGATAAATTTATGAATTTCTACACAAACAAAAATGATTTCTCAGTAGAAATTAAATGGATCCCGGGAAAAATAAAAATGAAAGGAGAAGATCTTTTCCCCCTCTAATAGAGAAGTCTAAGTGTTTAATAGAAAAGGGAAGCAAAAGAGAAACAAAACTGAAACATGTAGTGTGTAATACAAGAAGAAAACAAGATTGATTCTTAGATATAAAGATGACAAATTTTGCAGTCACAGAACAAAAATATTTCCATACAAGCAAAGGGGAAGAGGAGGAGGAGGAGGAGGAGGAGGAGAAGAGACATATATTCACTGGGTAATGCCTAAAATTGAATAAAATGTCAAATAGCAGAAAAATAATGATAAAAGATGAAAATTTGAAGTATAAGTATTCCAATAGAAGACCCAAAAAATCCATGGAAACTGTAAGAACCCAAATGCAAATTGATTGCCACAGACAATGACCAGTACGAAGAAAGAAAATCTGCAGAAATTCAAACATGGGTATTTAAATTGGAGAAAGGAGAAACCAAAAACAGAATAAAAATGAAAACTTGATGAAAAGAAGGAATCAATTGAAGAGACCTGCAACATCTTGGCCATCGTAAACTGCACGGTGAACAGTCCCAAAGGTTCCCCTCGCAATGGCAGTCTTGATGATGAGCTTGGAAGGGTCAATCTCCCACTCCTCCCTCTGCCTCTCCTCATCCTCCTTCTTCTTCTCAAGGGTCCAGGCCCTGGAGAGGTGCCTCTCCAGCTGTTCGTCCAAGCTCTTGAGATCAATCTGGTCAGCTCTCACAAACCCATCACCTCCCCCTTCCTTCATTGCTCTCTCTCTCTCTCTCTCTCTCTCTCTCTCTATATTATAATATATATATATATATATATATATATATATCCTCTGTTTCTTCTTCTTCTTCTTCTTTCTTCTACTTCTCTTCTTCAATATGCCATGTGAGCACATGGGTTGCCTGAAGATGGCAACTTTTGTCGCTGACTCTCTCTCTCTCAATTTTTTTTTGATTTGTTTAGTTTTCACTCATTGATATATTTATGTCGGTGAGAAAGTATAAACTAATATACTGGTGTGAGAAATCAGCTGATGAGTCAAGAAGAAGATTCAGAAGAAAGAAAAAAAAAAAAAAAAAAAAAAAAAAAAAGGAGGAGAAAAAACTTGTCACGGACAAATAGGTGATCAATGATTAAAGTTTCTATATCAGTCGTGAGAAAAAAAAAATTTTAATCAATTTTGACAAATAAATTAGAGTAATTTAAGAGATTTGATAGGAAATGGGAAATAGGATAACATAATCCTAAAATACCATAAAACCATGGTAATTAACTTTTTCTACTTTTGTAGTGATTATAAATTTCATGGCAGATTAATTCTCCTAATTTGTGTAGGAATTGTAAATTTCATGATTATCTTGTTTTTTTTTATCACATGGTGGAGTTGCCTTTTATGGAGCGCTATAATTAGAGAGAAAGCATTTTTGTTGTGGAAATTGAGTCAGGATTTCTATTAAAAAATTCTGTTCTGAGAAATAATTCTAACTTTTTCTTGATTATCTCCTATTGTAACGGGGCTTTTTTGTTATGATCGCATGCATCTTTTACTATGAAATAGTTAATTAGCATGAAGGGTTTTAGAAATTTTGATTGTACCAAAGTTAGACAAATTGAGATGGTAAAAATCTTGTAAGGACGTTTAGGAAAAACAATCATGGGCATTTCCCTACACTCCCGCTATGTCACACCATAATTAAGAAAAAAAACTCACTCGCATAATTTTATTCGTTTCAGTCACCTTATTTTTTAAAGTAAGGATGTGCGCCCACGTGTCAAATGTTGAAGCGCTCATTAGTGACGAAAGTCAAAAATGCCTCTAAGTAGTCGCTTAAAAAAACGAATCGTTTCGAAAATGCTTTATTTCACAAAATGCGCTATTTATGAGGACTACGATCATGATCACAATCCTCACAAAAATATCATATTTCTGAGTCTTTATAGGATTGTAATCATGTTCGCAGTCTTCTTTATTAGGATTTCGACTATGATCGCAGTATTTACAAAATGTTTTGTATTTGAGTCTTTATGAGGACTGCGACAATATAAGCACAGTCCTCATAAAATGTCATATTTCTGAGACAATGCTCACAGATAACTGCGATCATGAGTCACAATTCTCATATCAGCATCGTCATTATCAAAATACCCATGTCCACTAACATCAGATGCACTCTTATGCTTTCCAGAACACAAACAAAACTAATCGTAAACAAGAACAAACGAGATCTGCAGAAGGTCTTTCTCAAAAAAAAAAATTCCAAATGCTCTGCCTCTGACCCCGAGAGGGGGCGACCAAGCCCCACGTCGACTTAACTGCGTAGGCCGACTCGCTAATAACTTTGCATCGGGGTGAAGATGAGGGGAGAGTAACATTAGGGGAGATGAAGAAGAGTAAAAATAAAAATAAAAATATATAAAGAAGCGGTGGTTGGGATAAATTAGTTTATGCTGACGTGAATGATGCTATATCAAACAAAATTATGAAGCTGGATTTTTTTTTTCTAATTATGAATTGAAATAGGTAGCTATAGCAAAATTTTTCAAACTATTAATCATCAGTAATTATTAATTTGTGATATATCTACGTAATCAATCATGATTGGTGTTCTTTTTTTCTATAGCAAAGACTTTGGCTGATTTTGAATTTGGGATCCTTTATAGTCTAACCATTATGAACTGATATTGAAGTAATTCGTAAAATCAAAGTGAGTGGTTGGTAGCCAAAGAAATATTTCTCTAGTCTTTTCTGATTGTGTGATACCAACAAAATTAGAGATAATTCTTTTACAAGTTGATTAAATGAATATTAGTCATATAGATAAGAAAAGGGGGAAACTAAAAATGGTATCTAAAAATGGGTGTAGTCGAAAATAGATTGTTGAGATATGCTAGTGGTAATACTCTAAAATATAGGACAAGAAATAAGCAACATTTGATTGATGATAGGATTTGATGAAAAATCTAATCTTTAGATTAGGCACAACCATACAATTTAGTAGATTATGAATGATCCAAACAAACCTTACTTTGATTCTTAAGAGTTAAAAAAATTAACTCCAGAAGATAAAAAGGAAACTTAACTACTTTTAATATGTTTTGTGTTGATCTAATATAGATGTTGGTCTCAAGTGCTGAGTGACAAGTTTTGCAGCTAGTATTCTTAATAGCCAAAATAACACATAATTGTCATCTTATATCATGATTCCTTAAAGGCTCTTCCAGATAGAAATCATAATTAAGAATTAATTATTATATTAGTTATTTATTATTTTATTACTTGCTATTTAATTTTGAGTAATTAGAGTTTGTTGATTATCAAGTTTTGTTTAGTTTTTTAATTGGTGTTAAATGTCTATCTATAAATAGGCATCTTCATTTTCATTGTGAAAGAGACTTGTTTTATGAAAATACAGATCATCAGACTTCTGTTGGCCCAGAGGCCTTCCACTCTAGTTTTGATGATGATTAACTCATGTAGTTATGTTTACTAATAATCTTGTGATATTTAGTTTCAGATATTTAACCAAGATATTAGTAGGTGATTAGCTTCAACAAAGGTGTTTTGGAGCTTTCACATGGTGATTCAAGAGCTCGAGCGTCAAGTTCATATCTAGCACTCGGTTAGAGTCAAGCTCGATGGATCACTTTGGATCGAGTCGACTTGGAGACGACACCCTACAAGAAGACCTCGGTTTGTTTTAGAATAGTTAGTTTAGATCCCTTGTTAAACATTAGATAGTGTGATATGCTCAAGTTCACAACACACACACTTGTTTTAAGTTTCATGTTTATTGGTTTTGGTTTTCGGTTTAACCGATCTTGGTTTTCTAGTCAAAAATATTGATATATATCTCTTTCATGTATATTGGATTCTATCCATATACTATATGCTTCAAAGTTGTTTAAATATCATATTTTTGTATTTACATGTGTTTTGAAAAAATCGGATTTCCATTTCAAAAATACAAGTTTTGGAAAATATAGAATTTGGTTTAAGGCAAATTTTCTATCACAAAAAAATGGTTCAAATAGTTTGAAATATGTGTTGAATTTTTATCACACATGTTTGTATTTCAAAGATAATACAAGAACTGATTTTTGTGAAATTTATGAGATTTTATGGGATTTATTTGATAATAAAAAGACCAGTTTTTGAATCCTATATTTTGCCCTGCCAGGCTCTGGCGGTCGACCGAGACGGTCGACCGGACCAGTAGTCGGTCGACCTACCCGGTCGACCGATGTGCACAAGACGTGCACAAAGGCCAGTGTGTTTGGCCGGTCGACCGAGCGGTCGACCGACTGAAGCCAGCCCACTCTCGGGTTGGCCCGGTCGACCGGGCGGTCGACCGGCCAGAGAGCCATTGCTCTTTGGTTCTGGGCACGGTCGACCGGGCGGTCGACGGGCGGCTTAACGGTCGATTTTTTGACCGTTGGTCGGTCGACCGACCGGTCGACCGGAAGGTCAAAACCGACCTTGTCAGCTGCCAACGGGCAGGATTTTTATGGGGCTATAAATACCCTATTTGAAGTTGATTTTTAAGAAGTTTTTAAGAGCCAAAATTCTGATCTTCTTTAGTGTTTAATACAAGTTTTCATAAGAGCTTTTAGTGTCAAAAGATCAATCTTTATTTGTTTTAAAGGGTTGAAAAAATCAAAGAAAAATAGGATATTTGGGATATTGGTTTTGATCTTCATTTCCATCTTGTTTAACTTGTTTTCCCAAGTATTTTTCTTTGTGTTTTGTTTCCAAACTCTTTATTTCTCACACTTGAGCTTATCTACTATCCTTTCTATTAGGATCTTGTTTTGGTGAGAAAGAGATTGGTTTGTGGTTGTGGAAACAGTCAAGTTGTAAACCTTCCATTGATTGTGATATCCCTCTAGTGAGAGGTGATTCAGTTGATATCCCTCAAGTGTGAGGTGATAGTGGAAGTGTATTTGGCTCCCTCTAGTGAGGGGTGGAGATTGTGTTGGAATCCCTCAAGTGTGAGGTGATTGTTGTTTTAGTGGCTTTGTGCCTATCCCTCTATTGTGAGGTTGATGCTGTGGTGGCTTTGTGCCTAGCCTCTAAGTGTAGAGGTTGTGTTGTATTTGAGAGAGGAGTTGTGTACTCTCAGTTATTGTAATTGCCCCAAATCCTTAGTGGAGGTTTTCCTGTGTGGGAAGTTCTGTGTGGACGAGTTAGTGGAAATTCTTCTATGTGAAGACGGGGACGTAGAGCTGTGTGCTCGAACCTCGAAACATATCTCGGTGTTTGCGTTTGATCCACTTTCTCTAACTCTCTCTCTTATATTGTGCCTTGCATTGATTCATATTGTCATATCAGATACATGCTTGGTTATTTGTGTGCCTCACTTGTGCTTAACCATGAGAGCTTCATATAGCACCTCAACTATTCAGAGGAATCAAGAGAAGTTAGTCCAGAACCCTTCACAGGGAATTCGGCTACACTCGTTGGTTACACTAAGTGTGTTGCATTAAGTTTTTAATTTCCGCATTATTGTTCATTAGATTAGCCGTACACCTATTCACCCCCCTCTAGGTGTACTTTCAATTAGTATCAGAGCCTACGCTCCTGATATTAGTGTTGGCCCGGAGGCCTTCCTCTCTAGTTTTGACGATGATTAACTCATGTAGTTATGTTTACTAATAATCTTGTGATTTTAGTTTCAGATCATGTAACAAGATATTAGTTGGTGATTGCTTCAAAAAGAGGAGTTTGGAAGCTTTCACATGGTGATTCCAGGGCCCGAGCATCAAGATCATACATAGCCTTGCTCGTTGGATCACGGTGTTTGGACCGAGTCGACTTGAAGATGAAGATCGTCAAGAAGACTTAGGTATCCATAGTTTAGTGTGTTTAGATCCATTTGTAAAACTTAGTATAGTTGATATGCTCAAGTGCACAACACACACGTTTTATTGATTTTTCGGTTTTTAGTTTAACCGATATTTGTTTTCATGAATAGATTGATCAAAACAAGTTTAAATGGTTTTTATGTATATTAGATGTGTTCAATATACATACATGCTTACATGACTTATACAAACTTATTTTGACTTTCCTATTCATGTATTGAAAAATTCAAGTTTGATAAAATACATGTTTTGGTTTTTGGTAAAAATGTTAAAACACAAAAATAGTTTCATATGCTTGATATTTGAGTTAAAATGTTTATCACATGTTTATGTATCAATGCAAAATGATAAAACTATTTTTGGGTATTTTTACAAGACTTAAAAGAATTTTTAAACATGTTTTTCTGACCCAGTTTCTGACCCAGAACTGTGCTGACAGGCCCTGCCGGTCGACCGGGCGGTCGACCGACGTGCACAGACCTGTGTACGTCTGCTGGCACAGTGGGCTGGTCGGCCAACCGGATCAGAGAGCCTTACTCTCTATATCTGGGCGGTCGACCGAGCGGTCGACCGGAGCAGAGAAGTCTGCTCTCTATATCTGGGCGGTCGGCCGTGCGGTCGACCGGATTGCCCAACGGTCACGTTTATGACCGTTGGCGGTCGGCCGGGCCGGTCGACCGCAAGCCTGTCAGCCTGCCAGATCAGCCTAACGGCTAGTTTTCTGTTTGGCCTATATAAATCCCAATTCTTTGGGATTTTGGCTAAGATTTTCTAAGAAAAAATTTTCCTATTCTCTGGTTTATAAAACAAGTTTTCAAAAGTGTTTAAGAGCCAAAAGATCTATCTTTATATTGTTTTAGGTTTTTGGAAAAATCAAAGAAAAGAGTATTTTGGGAGATTTATCTTGGCTTTCATTTTCTATCTTTTACAAGAGTTTTCCCAAGTATTTTTCTTTGAGTTTTTGTTTTTCAAACACCTAATTTTTCACACTTGAGCTATATCTTCTATCTTATTCTATTTAGGATCTTTGTTTGTGAAAAAAGAAAAGAGGTTTGTGGTTAAGACATACCACTTGTTGGAAACCCTTGATTTCTTGTGTTGCTTCCTCTTTGGTAGAGGTTGAGGTTGTTGTATTGGGTTGGTGTTTGCTCTCTCTTTGGTAGAGGTTGAGGCTTGTGGTTTGCTCCCTCTAGTGAGAGGTGGAGTTTTGGTTTGTAAACCCTCTTCGGTAGAGGTGTTGCTTGTTGTTTGGCTACGGGCCTACCCCTCGGTTGTGAGGCGGTGTTTGAGAGAGGAGTTCGGTACTCCCTTGTTGTAAAAATCCTTCTCGGTGAAGGTTCCCTCGGTGGGAGTCCTCGGTGGACAAGATAGTGGATTAGAAATCCTTCTCGGTGAAGGCGGGGACGTAGAGCTAGGGGCTCGAACCTCGAAACATATCTTTGTGTTTGCGTTTGATCCATTGTCTCTCTTACTCTCTCTTTTTTTTTGTGCAAAGCATCATTCATATCATCATATCATATTTGCTTGTGTTGCCTTGCATATTTCATATTGCCTATCTCTTGTATGCTTGGCTTGATTGTGTGTGTGCCTCACTTGTACTTAACCACAAGAGCTTCATATAGCACCTCAACCCTTATCTAGGGGAATCAAGAGGAGTTAGTCCAGAGCCCTTCATGGGGAATTCGGCTACACTTGTGTGTTGTACTAAGTGTGATTGCAAAATTGTTTAAGCTTCCGCATTTAGCGCACTTAGTTTCTAGATTAGTATTTACACCTATTCACCCCCTAGGTGTTTGTTTCAATTGGTATCAGAGCCTACGCTCCTGATACTTTAGGTTTAACAACCTAGGAGTGAGATCCTTGTTTGCTAATCTCATTTGCATTGCTTGTTTTGCACATATATAGTTTGGACCCATGGACTTCATGACCCCACCTATGTATGATGCTTCCAACATTCTTGTTTGGAAGACTAGGATGTCCATATACCTCCAAACCCTAGGTTATAAGGTTCACCTTGCCATTACCAAGGAATCCTTTCTTAGTGTTAGCAAGCATGTAGGGGCCAATGCACAAGCCCTTGAGGCCATTAGAAGCACTCTTCCTAAAGATTATCTTATGCGTGTTTCTAACCTTGATTCCACCTTTGCAGTGTGGAACAAGTTGACAACCACAACCACCTCCGCGCTTCAATTGCCTATCCAACAAGCGGAGGAATCTAGTGGAGAATCCGATTCACAATGCCACATGGTCCAAGGGAATGACTCCCTTAAGGTACACTCAGAAACCCACTTAGATGATGATGATGATGCTAGTTCTTCATATGATGAAAATATTGATGCCCATGCTTTGAATGAAGAACTTTTCATTGTTTGTGAAAAATTAATTGAAAAATATAAGATTTTGAAAAAGAAAAGTCTAGGCCTTAACAATGAAAATAAAAATTTAATTTCTAGACTTGACATTGTTTTGCAAGAGAAAGAGGAAATTTCTAATGAAAGGGATTCATTGAAGTCTCAACTTGAACTTGTTTTAAAGAAAATAAAATTTTAAAATCTAAAAATAATTGTGATGATGTGTTAAAGAAAAATGAGTTTTTATCTTCAAAAGTAGATTTTATTTTAAAAGATAATGATTCTTTAAAAAGAGAAATTGTTTTTATTACAAAAGAATTAGATATTTGTGTTAAGAAAAATAAATCTTTGAAAAATGATTTGTCTTCACATGTTTGCCATGCTAGGGTAGTATCTCACACTTCACCTATTGCATGCCACACTTCTTCTTTGATTAATAATGATATAAATGTTTTGAAGAAGAGTGTTGATTGTTTGGGCTCCACTTTGAGCCAATGTGTTGTTGGGCATACACGATTGGAATCTTTGTTTCGAAAGAAACAAGTTCCATCTATTCATGCACACCCTCCACGACATACACATGCTCCTCACGGTCACCATCACACTTTGTATGCTCATGTATACACTTGTACACATTGTGGACGTAAGAGCCACCTTGCTAAATTTTGTTATGATAGATTACATACTTCAAATTTAGCAAATAATTTTGTTTGGGTTAGAGAATGTGCTAACCCCTATGGACCCAAAAAGTTGTGGGTACCAAAAACCACCCCTCTTTTGTTTAATGTTGGTGTGGGCTCTCACATGACGTGAGAGTAGCGGTACCTTGGAGTGGATGCGTTCCGTACTTAAAGGAGATTATTTGGATGCATCACTTTCAAGGGAAAGTTTGGTGGAGAGGACCACCATGTTTTGGAGACAAGGAAAGTTGCCTTCTAGGTTTTGGTAACGATTCCTAACTCCTTATTATTGTTTACATGCTTTCATATTCATTGTTTATAGCATGTTTTATTGTTTGTTGATTATTATGATAATGCCATGCTTATTAGATCATTGACATGCATGTATATCCCTTTGAGACACCCATGTTTAATATGGACTATTATTTTAGTGTTCTCACCATTTGTTTAGCTATCATGTTTATCATAGGTTTAATAACATGTGAATTTACATAATAATCATGTTTATGTTTTTCATGTTGATTTACATCTTGTTTTATGCCTAATGATTTGATTACATGTTTAGATGTTAGTTTTCATTAAGACTAGGTATATATTTGTACATATAGTGGGCCACAAATAAATCTATATATGTTTGTGCTTGAATGCTTATTTGTTCCCATTAGATGTGCTAGTATAGTCTAGTTTTGATGATCCATGCATTTTAAACTTGTATTCCATTTTTGAATTTGTTTTATGTATTTTTGTTTAACTTCATGTATATGTCTATTTTATCCAAACTATTATTATACATATACATCCTTTTGAGCCAAGTGCCTTAATGCATATATCTTTGTAGACTCGTTGTGTTTGGATATGTATGTATACTTTAGTTTGTATAGGACATACATATACCTGAAGATTAAATAGTTTTGATGATTTTCATGTTTTAAGAAATATTGAGCTTAATTGAATACTTTCATGATCATGATCTTCACATCTTATTTGTACACTCACATTTATTGTTTACTCATGTGTTTGTTTTCATGAGTCATATTTATGCTTAATTGACTTGAGTGTTTTGATATCATGTGGATTTCTTATTTCATGAAAAACAATTTGTTTTTATTCCTTGCTTGAAGGATTTCGTACTAGTTAACAAGTTTTTCTATTTAACTAGTTCGTATTCTTCATATGGTAGATGTTTTCAAACATACAATATTTTCAAACCTAATTTTGAAAACCCCCACCTTCCACGGGCGGATGGATGGGCGATCATGCTCATGTTTCCTTATATTGAAAATCATTTTAAACTTGAACATGATTGGGTGGTAGTTATATGATGTATACACTTGATCATTATTGTTATTTCAATTGGTATCATTGAAATTCTTTCAATTGGTATCAATTTTGACCTTTCTTGTATACTCATATATGTTTGTATGTATGTATGTTTTTCAATTTCAATAGTATCAATTTCGATTAGTATTAATTTTTCATACATATATATATTTTGTTTATGCTAAAGCTTGAGCTTCAACTTTGTTTCAATTGATTCAATTTTCAATTGGTTTCTATACAAGCTTATGCATGTGTTATGTTGGTAATTCATAAAGGGAGAGAAAATTTGATTTTCATATTTCAATCGGTATTTGTATTTCCACTCCCTTGCTTTATGATAGAAAATAAAAATTTTAAATTGATATCATATACTTAAAAAGGAAAAATATTTTCTTTTGATATCAAGATGTTTATTTGAATGTTTTAAATTGGTATCTCAAATTTTGTTTAAAAGAAAATACAAAAGTTTTGATTTGTATTGCCTATATGCAAGGAGAGCTTAACATCTCTTCTACATATAGATTCATGTTGAGTGTATCTTGTATTAAGGAGCTTGACATCTCTTCTTTATGTGATACACGTGTGTAGGGGGAGCTTCACATCTCCTCTTATGCATTACATAATATGTTATGTGAATTAGGGCTTGTCATCCCTCTTTCATATAATGTATATATGTAGGGAAGTTACTTTACCGTCTTCCTCTTCATGAATGTATATCGCATATACCATTTATTTATTGACCTATGTTTACTTTCAATTGATATCAAGATGCTACTTTGACATATTTTTCAATTGGTACCTTAATTGATTGTCACCCATATTTGGTTTTTTTTTTTGTTTTTTGTTTTAGACAAAAAGGGGGAGAACATTGTTTTTATTTAACCCTTTGTTGATTCATTGTTTCGAACAAAAAGGGGGAGAAAAATTATTGATTTGGTTTTGCTTTTACCCCTTATTGATGATTGTTTCTTTGTAGTAAAAAGGGGGAGAAGATTTTGTTTTGTTTTAGTTTTTACCCCTTTGTTGATGATTGACAAAAAGGGGGAGAAAGATTTTGAGTTTGATATATGCATATTTATGTTTTGCATATATTAAGTTTAATTTAGTTTAATTTTAATTGGTATCTAGAGCATGTTTTGTTTTTGAACATTTCATTGGTATCTAGAGCCTTTTTATTGTTTATGCATATCTATGCATTCATGTTTAAGAGCCTTCATTGCATATTCATTATGTTTATTTGTTTATGCATGAGTTAAGGGGGAGCTTCTTTGAAGCTTAACTTTAATCCATGCATATATAACTCCATGAGTTTTGTCATCATCAAAAAGGGGGAGATTGTTGGCCCGGAGGCCTTCCTCTCTAGTTTTGATGATGATTAACTCATGTAGTTATGTTTACTAATAATCTTGTGATTTTAGTTCCAGATCATGTAACAAGATATTAGTTGGTGATTGCTTCAAAAGAGGAGTTTGGAAGCTTTCACATGGTGATTCCAGGGCCCGAGCATCAAGATCATACATAGCCTTGCTCGTTGGATCACGGTGTTTGGACCGAGTCGACTTGAAGATGAAGATCGCCAAGAAGACTTAGGTATCCATAGTTTAGTGTGTTTAGATCCATTTGTAAAGCTTAGTATAGTTGATATGCTCAAGTGCACAACACACACGTTTTATTGGTTTTTCAGTTTTTAGTTTAATCGATATTTGTTTTCATGAATAGATTGATCAAAACAAGTTTAAATGGTTTTTATGTATATTAGATGTGTTCAATATACATACATGCTTACATGACTTATACAAACTTATTTTGACTTTCCTATTCATGTATTGAAAAATCCAAGTTTGATAAAATACATGTTTTGGTTTTTGATAAAAATGTTAAAACACAAAAATAGTTTCATATGCTTGATATTTGAGTTAAAATGTTTATCACATGTTTATGTATCAATGCAAAATGATAAAACTATTTTTGGGTATTTTTACAAGACTTAAAAGAATTTTTAAACATGTTTTTCTGACCCAGTTTCTGACCCAGAACTGTGCTGACAGGCCCTGCCGGTCGACCGGGCGGTCGACCGACGTGCACAGACCTGTGTACGTCTGCTGGCACAGTGGGCTGGTCGGCCAACCGGATCAGAGAGCCTTACTCTCTATATCTGGGCGGTCGACCGGAGCAGAGAAGTCTGCTCTCTATATCTGGGCGGTCGGCCGTGCGGTCGACCGGATTGCCCAACGGTCACGTTTATGACCGTTGGCGGTCGGCCGGGCCGGTCGACCGCAAGCCTGTCAGGCTGCCAGATCAGCCTAACGGCTAGTTTTCTGTTTGGCCTATATAAATCCCAATTCTTTGGGATTTTGGCTAAGATTTTCTAAGCAAAAATTTTCCTATTCTCTGGTTTATAAAACAAGTTTTCAAAAGTGTTTAGAGCCAAAAGATCTATCTTTATATTGTTTTAGGTTTTTGGAAAAATCAAAGAAAAGAGTATTTTGGGAGATTTATCTTGGCTTTCATTTTCTATCTTTTACAAGAGTTTTCCCAAGTATTTTTCTTTGAGTTTTTGTTTTTCAAACACCTAGTTTTTCACACTTGAGCTATATCTTCTATCTTATTCTATTTAGGATCTTTGTTTGTGAAAAAAGAAAAGAGGTTTGTGGTTGAGACATACCACTTGTTGTAAACCCTTGATTTCTTGTGTTGCTCCCTCTTTGGTAGAGGTTGAGGTTGTTGTATTGGGTTGGTGTTTGCTCTCTCTTTGGTAGAGGTTGAGGCTTGTGGTTTGCTCCCTCTAGTGAGAGGTGGAGTTTTGGTTTGTAAACCCTCTTCGGTAGAGGTGTTGGTTGTTGTTTGGCTACGGCCCTCCCCCTCGGTTGTGAGGCGGTGTTTGAGAGAGGAGTTCGGTACTCCTTGTTGTAAAAATCCTTCTCGGTGAAGGTTCCCTCGGTGGAAGTCCTCGGTGGACAAGATAGTGGATTAGAAATCCTTCTCGGTGAAGGCGGGGACGTAGAGCTAGGGGCTCGAACCTCGAAACATATCTTTGTGTTTGCATTTGATCCATTGTCTCTCTTACTCTCTCTCTTTTATTTGTGCAAAGCATCATTCATATCATCATATCATATTTGCTTGTGTTGCCTTGCATATTTCATATTGCCTATCTTGTGTATGCTTGGCTTGATTGTGTGTGTGCCTCACTTGTACTTAACCACAAGAGCTTCATATAGCACCTCAACTCTTATCTAGGGGAATCAAGAGGAGTTAGTCCAGAGCCCTTCACGGGGAATTCGGCTACACTTGTGTGTTGTACTAAGTGTGTTGCAAAATTGTTTAAGCTTCCGCATTTAGCGCACTTAGTTTCTAGATTAGCATTTACACCTATTCACCCCCCTCTAGGTGTTTTTTTCAATTAGGTTTAACCACCTAGGAGCGTGATCTTGGTTTTGCTAATCTAGATTTACATTTGCACACTTATATTGTTTACACACACTCATGGACTTCATGACCCCACCTATGTTTGATACTTCCAACATTGTTGTTTGGAAGGCTAGGATGTCCATGTACCTAAAAATCCTAGGCTTGCATGTTTTCCTTGCCGCTACCAAGAAATCCTATCTTGTAATAGCAAGCATATAGAGGCTAATGCACAAGCCCTTGAGGCACTTAGAAGCACGTTTAACAAAGAATATCTTATGATGGTTCAAACTGTGATTCTGCCTTTGTAGTGTGGAACACGTTGAGCTCCTCCGAGATTCAAACGCCCAACATAATGGAGAAGGAATCTAGTGGAGAAGAATCCGAACAACGATGCTACATGGTCCAAGGAATGACTCCCTTGAGGTATATTCGGAATCTCAACTAGATAGTGCTAGTTCTTCTTGTGATGAATATATTGATGCCGATGCATTGAATGAAGAACTTTCTATTATTTGTGAAAAATTGCTTGAAAAATATAAAGCTTTGAAAAAGAAAAGTTTTAGACTTAACAAAGAAAATAAAGATTTGTTTTCAAAACTTGAGTTGGCTTTGTAAGAGAAAGTGGAGATTTCTAATGAAAGGGATTCATTGAAATTCAAACTTGGCCTTGCTCTAAAAGAAAATAAAATTTTAAAAAATAAAAATGATTGCAATGATGTTTGAAGAAAAAAGATTCAAACCTTGATTTTATTGTAAAAGAAAATGAATCTTTAAAATGAAAATTGTTTCTATTTCAAAGGAATTGGATTTGATTTCTAAAGAAAATATTTCTTTGAAAAATAATATGGATTCACATGTTTGCCATGCTAGTGTAGCTTCATCATCTAGCATACCTATTGCATGCACCTCTTCTTTCGTGATTGAAAATGATATTTGTATGCTTAAGAAGAGTGTTGATTGTTTGGGCTCCACTTTGAGCCAATGTGCCATGAACCACACACGTTTGGAATCTTTGTTTCGAAAGAAACAAGTTCCATCTTTGCATGCACACCATACACGGCATACACATGCTCCTCATGTTCACACCCATCACACAATGTATGCTCATGTGTACACTTGTACACATTGTGGACGTAAGGGCCACCTTGCTAATTTTGTTATGATAGGATACATGATTCTAATTTAGCAAATAAGTTTGTTTGGGTTAGGAAAGGTGCTAACCCCCATGGACCCAAAAGAGTATGGTTACCAAAGACCACTCCTATTCTATTTGATATAGGTGTGGGCTTTCACATGACATGAGTGTGATGGTGCCTTGAGGTGGATGCGTTCCGAGGTTAAAGAGGATAATTTGGATGCATCACTTTCAAGGGGAGTTTGGTGGAAGGACTACCGTGATTTGGAGATATGGAGATGTGCCCTATCAGTTTTGGTAACGATCTCTAACTCCTCATTTATGTTTACATGCTTTCATACTATTCATTTTTAGCATGTTTTGATTAGTATGTTAAATGTCATGATTATTAGACTTGTGACATACATGATTAGTATTTGAGACACCCATGTTTATATGAATTTATATTTAGTGTTCTCACTTTAATTTAACTAATGTGTATGTCCTAGACCTAATGCATGTTCATTTACCATAATGATCATATGAGTTATGTTTTGATTTCTATGCTTCATGTTATGATTACATGTTTAGATGTTAGTTTTCATTAAAACTTGGATATATACTTGTACAACTAGTGAGCCACAAATAGATTATTATATGTTTGTGCTTGAATGCTCATTTGTACCCATTAGATGTACTAGTATAGTCTAGTTTTGATGATCCATACATTTTCACTTGAATTCTCTTTTTTTGTACATGTTTTCATGTTTTTGTTTAACTTCATGTTTATATCTATTTGTCCAAACTAATAGTTATACATATACATCCTTGAGCCACTTACCTTCATGCATATACTTTTGTGGACTCGTTTATGTTTGGATATGTATGTGTACTTTAGTTTGTACAAGACGTATCATAAACCTTGAAGGATTCTAGTTTTGATAATTTTCATATTTTAAGGAATTTCTTATTGAGCCAAATTGTCTATTTTCATGACTATGTCTTTCACAAAACTTGTACACTCATATTATTTGATGTTTTCTCATGATTTTGTTTTCATGAGTATTATATGTGCTATATAGATTTTGAGTGACATTGATTTAGTGATTTTCATGTTTTATGGAATATATTCTTGTTTTATTCCTTACTTGAAGGATTTCGTACTAGTTTTCAAATTTTCATATAACTAGCTCGTATTCTTCATATGGTAGAGTTTTCAAATGTATTATATTATTTTCAACCTTATTTTTGAAAACCCCTACCCATTTAAGGGCGGTTGGTTGGGCGACCATGCCTTGTATTCTCATTATTTAAAATCTATTTAAAACATGTACATGAAATGGGTGGTAGGAAGTATGAGTTATACACTTGATTCTCATTATAGTTTCAATTTGTATCATTGTAACTTTTCAATTGGTATCACTATTGACATTCTTTTTGTATACTCATATAATTTTAAGTTTAAGCATACATATATATAAAACCTTAAACTTCAAATAGTATCAATTTTGATTGGTATTTAATTTTCTATATATATGTGTGTGTGTGTGTGTGTGTGTGTGTGTGTGTGTGTGTGTGTGTATTTATGTTTTGATTGTGCTTACTATATCTTTGAGCACAAATTTGGTTATGCTAAGCTTGATTTAGTCCTTAATGACAATTATTTAAATTGGTATCTTATACAAGCTTATGCATCATTTTGTTTGGTGTTTCATAAAGGGGGAGAAAATTCATATTTAACCTTTCAATTGGTATTTAACCTTTCAATTGGTTTTGTTTACATTTGGTATCTTACTCCCACACTTTATGTTGAAAAATGTTTGAAAAATAATATTGATTTTTTTGGTATCATACGCTCTTAATGAAAAATACTTTCAATTGGTATTTTAATTTGGTATTTGTTTCATTTTCAATATTGGTATCAAAAATATTAAATTGATATTATTCTTTATTTGGTATCAAGATTACCTATATGTTTTGTTTATTTTCTATTGGTATCCTATATTGATATCATGATGTTTCTTTGTATACCTTCATCTAATTGATATATCTTTCAATTGGTATCTTTTATTTGTACCCCGTTGTTGATTTTGTTTTTGACAAAAAGGGGGGAACATTTTTTTCTTTAACCCCTTTGTTGATGATTGACAAAAAGAGGGAGAAATGTTTTAGTATATATGCATGTTTAAAATTTTTATTAAAAATATTTGTTTTATGTTTTGTTGATATTGGTTTGTTATTGGTATCAAAAGATATTGGTATCAAGAGCATAGATATTATTGGTAAATATTATTGATATCAAGAACATATTTTATTGTTTTGTTTTGTTGGTATCAAGAGCTTTTGTTTTGTTGGTATCAAGAGTTTTTATTGAAATTTTTATTGGTATCAAGAGCAATTCTTTTAGAACATGTTTATTTTAAAATTTGGTATCAAGAGCATGTTTATTTCATTGTTTTATGCATGGTTATGCATATTCATGTTTAACATTCATTGCATATCTTATTGTTTATTGCTATGCATGAGTTAAGGGGGAGCTTCTTTGAAGCTTAACTTTAATCCATGCATATATAACTCCATGAGTTTTGTCATCATCAAAATGGGGAGATTGTTGGCCCAAGGCTTTCCACTCTAGTTTGATGATAATTAACTCATGTAGTTATGTTTACTAATAATCTTGTAATATTTAGTTTCAGATATTTAACCAAGATATTAGTAGGTGATTAGCTTCAACAAAGGTGTTTTGGAGCTTTCACATGGTGATTCAAGAGCTCGAGCGTCAAGTTCATATCTAGCACTTGGTTGGAGTCAAGCTCGGTGGATCACGTTTGGATCGAGTCGACTTGGAGACGACGCTCTACAAGAAGAGCTCGGTTAGTTTTAGAATAGTTAGTTTAGATCCCTTGTTAAAAATTAGATAGTGTGATATGCTCAAGTTCACAACACACACACTTGTTTTAAGTTTCATGTTTATTGGTTTTGGTTTTCGGTTTAAACCGATCTTGGTTTTCAAGTCAAAAACATTGATATATATCTCTTTCATGTATATTGGATTCTATCAATATACTGTATGCTTCAAAGTTGTTTAAATATCATGTTTTTGTATTTACATGTGTTTGGAAAAATCAGATTCCCATTTCAAAAATACAAGTTTTGAAAAATATATTAGTTTAAGACAAATTTTCTATCAAACAAAAATAGTTCAATTAGTTTGAAATATGTGTTGAATTTTTATCACACATGTTTGTATTTCAAAGATAATACAAGAACTGATTTTTGTGAAATTTATGAGATTTTATGGGATTTATTTGATAATAAAAAGACCAGTTTTTGAATCCTATATTTTACCCTGCCAGGCTCTGGCGGTCGACCGGGACGGTCGACCGGACCAGTAGTCGGTTGACCGACCCGGTCGACCGATGTGCACAAGACGTGCACAAAGGCCAGTGTGTTTGGCCGGTCGACCGAGCGGTCGACCGACTGAAGTCAGCCCACTCTCGGGTTGGCCCGGTCGACCGGGCGGTCGACCGGCCAGAGAGCTGTTGCTTTCTGGTTCTGGGCACGGTCGACCGGGCGGTCGACCGGGGGGCTCAACGGTCTATTTTTTGACCGTTGGCCAGTCGACCGGCTGGTCGACGGAAGGTCAAAACTGATCTTGTCAGCTGCCAACGGGCAGAATTTCTATGGGGCTATAATACCCCATTTGAAGTTGGTTTTTAAGAAGTTTTTAAAAGCCAAAAATTCTGACCTTCTCTAGTGTTTTAATACAAGTTTTCAAAAGAGTTTTTAGTGCCAAAAGATCAATCTTTATTTGTTTTAAAGGGTTGAAAAAATCAAAGAAAAATAGGATATTTGGGATATTTGTTTTGATCTTCATTTCAATCTTGTTTAACTTATTTTCCGAAGTATTTTTCTTTGTGTTTTGTTTTCCAAACTCTTTATTTCTCACACTTGAGCTTATCTACTATCCTTTCTATTAGGATCTTGTTTTGATAAGAAAGAGATTGGTTTGTGGTTGTGAAAACCTTGTAAACCTTCCATTGATTGTGATATCCCTCTAGTGAGAGGTGATTGAGTTGATATCCCTCAAGTGTGAGGTGATAGTGGAAGTGTATTTGGCTCCCTCTAGTGAGAGGTGGAGATTGTGTTGGAATCCCTCAAGTGTGAGGTGATTGTTGTTTGAGTGGCTTTGTGTCTATCCCTCTATTGTAAGGTTGATATTGTGGTGGCTTTGTGCCTAGCCTCTAAGTGTAGAGGTTGTGTTGTATTTGAGAGAGGAGTTGTGTACTCCCGGTTATTGTAATTGCCCCAAATCCTCAGTGGAGGTTTCCCTGTGTGGGAAGTCCTGTGTGGACGAGTTAGTGGAAATCCTTTTGTTTGAAGGCGGGGACGTAGAGCTGTGTGCTCGAACCTCGAAACATATCTCGGTGTTTGCGTTTGATTCACTTTCTCTAACTCTTTCTCTTATATTGTGCCTTGCATTGATTCATATTGTCATATCAGATACATGCTTGGTTTATTTGTGTGATCACTTGTGCTTAACCATGAGAGCTTCATATAGCACCTCAACTCTTATTCAGAGGAACCAAGAGGAGTTAGTCCAGAGCCCTTCACCGGGAATTCAGCTACACTCGTTGGTTACACTAAGTGTGTTGCATTAAGTTTTTAATTTCCGCATTATTGTTCATTAGATTAGCCGTACACCTATTCACCCCCCTCTAGGTGTACTTTCAATGGTATCAGAGCCTACGCTCCTGATATTAGGTTTAACCACCTAGGAGTGTGATCTTGGTTTTGCTAATCTATATTTGCATTTGCACACTTATATTGTTTACACACACTCATGGACTTCATGACCCCACCTATGTTTGATACTTCCAACGTTGTTGTTTGGAAGGCTAGGATGTCCATGTACCTAAAACCCTAGGCTTGCATGTTTTCCTTACCGCTACCAAGAAATCCTATCTTGGTAATAGCAAGCATATAGAGGCCAATGCACAAGCCCTTGAGGTACTTAGAAGCACGCTTAACAAAGAATATCTTATGATGGTTTCTAACTGTGATCCCGCCTTTGCAGTGTGGAACACGTTGACCTCCTCCGAGCTTCAAACGCCCAACATAATGGAGAAGGAATCTAGTGGAGAAGAATCCGAACAACGAGGCTACATTGTCCAAGGGAATGACTCCCTTGAGGTATATTCGGAATCTCAACTAGATAGTGCTAGTTCTTCTTGTGATGAATATATTGATGCCGATGCATTGAATGAAGAACTTTCTATTGTTTGTGAAAAATTGCCTGAAAAATATAAAGCTTTGAAAAAGAAAAGTTTTGGACTTAACAAAGAAAATAAAGATTTGTTTTCAAAACTTGAGTTGGCTTTGCAAGAGAAAGTGGAGATTTTTAATGAAAG
The DNA here is from genome assembly GCA_038442645.1 of Agave tequilana. Taxonomy (NCBI): domain Eukaryota; kingdom Viridiplantae; phylum Streptophyta; class Magnoliopsida; order Asparagales; family Asparagaceae; genus Agave; species Agave tequilana. Next base: position 130,881 of record JAVJIF010012074.1, on the reverse strand, counting down.
AGATTCATTGAAATTCAAACTTGGCCTTGCTCTAAAAGAAAATAAAATTTGAAAAATAAAAATGATTGCAATGATATTTTGAAGAAAAAAAATGAGATCTTAACTTCAAAACTTAATTTTGTTGTAAAAGAAAATGAATCTTTAAAAATGACAATTGTTTCTATTTCAAAGGAATTGGATTGATTTCTAAAGAAAATGTTTCTTTGAAAAATAATATGGATTCACATGTTTGCCATGCTAGTGTAACTTCATCATCTAGCATACCTATTGCATGCACCTCTTCTTCCATGATTGAAAGTGATATTTGTATGCTTAAGAAGAGTGTTGATTGTTTGGGCTCCACTTTGAGCCAATGTGTCATGAACCACACACGTTTGGAATCTTTGTTTCAAAAGAAACAAGTTTCATCTTTGCATGCACACCATACAGGGCATACACATGCTCCTCACTTTCACACCCATCACACAATGTATGCTCATGTGTACACTTGTACACATTGTGGACGTAAGGGCCACCTTGTTAAATTTTGTTATGATAGGATACATGATTCTAATTTAGCAAATAAGTTTGTTTGGGTTAGAAAAGGTGCTAACCCCCATGGACCCAAAAGAGTATGGGTACCAAAGACCACTCCTATTTTATTTGATATAGGTGTGGGCTCTCACATGACGTGAGAGTGACGGTGCCTTGAGGTGGATGCGTTCCGAGCTTAAAGAGGATAATTTGGATGCATCACTTTCAAGGGGAGTTTGGTGGAAGGACCACCGTGATTTGGAGATATGGAGATGTGCCCTATCGGTTTTGGTAACGATCTCTAACTCCTCATTTATGTTTACATGCTTTCATACTATTCATTTTTAGCATGTTTTGATTAGCATGTTAAATGTCATGATTATTAGACTTGTGATATACATGATTAGTATTTGAGACACCCATGTTTATATGGATTTATATTTGGTGTTCGCACTTTAGTTTAACTAATGTGTATGTCCTAGAGCTAATGCATGTTCATTTACCATAATGATCATATGAGTTTTGTTTTGATTTTTATGCTTCATGTTATGATTACATGTTTAGATGTTAGTTTTCATTAAAACTTGGATATATACTTGTACAACTAGTGAGCCACAAATAGATTATTATATGTTTGTGCTTGAATGCTCATTTATACCTATTAGATGTACTAGTATAGTCTAGTTTTGATGATCCATACATTTTGACTTGTATTCTCTATTTTGTACATGTTTTCATATTTATGTTTAACCTCATGTATATGTCTATTTTATCTAAACTAATAGTTATACATATACATCCTTGAGCCATTTGCCTTCATGCATATACTTTTATGGACTCGTTATGTTTGGATATGTATGTATATTTTAGTTTGTACAAGACATACATATACCTTGAAGGATTCTAGTTTTGATGATTTTCATGTTTTAAGGAATTTCTTATTGAGCCAAATTGCATATTTCCATGACTATGTCTTTCACAAAACTTGTACACTCATATTATTTGATGTTTTCTCATGATTTTATTTTCATGAGTATTATATGTGTTATATAGATTTTGAGTGACATTGGTTTAGTGATTTCATGTTTTATGAAATATATTCTTGTTTTATTCCTTACTTGAAGGATTCGTACTAGTTTTCAAATTTTTCATATAACTAGTTCGTATTCTTCATATGGTAGAGTTTTCAAATGTGTTATATTATTTTCAACCTTATTTTTGAAAACCCCTACTCATTTAAGGGCGGTTGGTTGGGCGACCATGCCTTGTATGCTCAATATTGAAAATCTATTTAAAACATGTGCATGAAATGGGTGGTAGGAAGTATGAGTTATACACTTGATTCTCATTATAGTTTCAATTGGTATCATTGTAACTTTTCAATTGGTATCACTATTGACATTCTTTTTGTATACTCATATAATTTTAAGTTTAAGCATACATATATATAAAACTTAAACTTCAAATAGTATCAATTTCGATTGGTATTTAATTTTTCATATATATATATATATATATATATACGTATTTATGTTTTGATTGTGCTTACTATATCTTTATATCTTTGAGTACAAATTTGGTTATGCTAAGCTTGATTTAGTCCTTAATGACAATTATTTAAATTGGTATCTTATACAAGCTTATGCATCATTTTGTTTGGTATTTCATAAAGGGGGAGAAAATTCATATTTAACCTTTTAATTGGTATTTAACCTTTCAATTGGTTTTGTTTACATTTGGTATCTTACTCCCACACTTATGTTGAAACATGTTTGAAAAATAATATGATTTTTTTTTTTGTATCATATGCTCTTAATGAAAAATACTTTCAATTGGTATTTTTAATTGGTATTTGTTTCATTTTCAATATTGGTATAAAAAATATTAAATTGATATTATTCTTTATTTGGTATCAAGATTACCTATATGTTTTATTTATTTTCTATTGGTATCCTATATTGATATTATGATGTTTCTTTGTATACCTTCATGCTAAATTGATATATCTTTCAATTGGTATCTTTTATTTGTACCCTGTTATTGATTTTTGTTTCTGACAAAAAGGGGGGAACATTTTTTCTTTAACCCCTTTGTTGATGATTGACAAAAAGGGGGAGAAGTATTTTAGTATATATGCATGTTTAAAGTTTTTATTAAAAACATTTGTTTTATGTTTTGTTGATATGGTTTGTTATTGGTATCAAAAGATATTGGTATCAAGAGTATAGATATTATTGGTAAATATTATTGATATCAAGAACATATTTTGTTGTTTTGTTTTGGTTGTATCAAGAGCTTTTGTTTTGTTGGTATCAAGAGTTTTTATTGAAATTTTTATTGGTATCAAGAGCAATTCTTTTAGAACATGTTTATTTTCAAATTTGGTATCAAGAGCATGTTTATTTCATTGTTTTATGCATATTCATGTTTAACATTCATTGCATATCTTATTGTTTATTGCTATGCATGAGTTAAGGGGGAGCTTCTTTTAAACTTAACTTTAATCCATGCATATATAACTCCATGAGTTTTGTCATCATAAAAAAGGGGGAGATTGTTGGCTCAGAGGCCTTCCACTCTAGTTTTGATGATGATTAACTCATGTAGTTATGTTTACTAATAATCTTGTGATATTTAGTTTCAGATATTTAACCAGATATTAGTAGGTGATTAGCTTCAACAAAGGTGTTTTGGAGCTTTCACATGGTGATTCAAGAGCTCGAGCGTCAAGTTCATATCTAGCACTTGGTTGGAGTCAAGCTCGGTGGATCACGTTTGGATCGAGTCGACTTGGAGACGACGCTCTGCAAGAAAACCTCGTTCATTTTAGAATAGTTAGTTTAGATCCCTTGTTAAAGATTAGATAGTGTGATATGCTCAAGTTCACAACACACACACTTGTTTTAAGTTTCATGTTTATTGGTCACTTGTTTTAAGTTTCATGTTTATTGGTTTTGGTTTTCGGTTTAACCGATCTTGGTTTTCAAGTCAAAAACATTGATATATATCTCTTCATGTATATTGGATTCTATCCATATACTATATGCTTCAAAGTTGTTTAAATATCATGTTTTTGTATTTACATGTGTTTTGAAAAATCGGATTTCCATTGTAAAAATACAAGTTTTGGAAAATACAGAATTTGGTTTAAGGCAAATTTCTGTCACACAAAACTGATTCAAATAGTTTGAAATATGTGTTGAATTTTTATCACACATGTTTGTATTTCAAAGATAATACAAGAACTGATTTTTGTGAAATTTATGAGATTTTATGGGATTTATTTGATAATAAAAAGACCAGTTTTTGAATCCTATATTTTGCCCTGCCAGGCTCTGGCGGTCGACCGGGACGGTCGACCGGACTAGTAGTCGGTCGACCGACCCGGTCGACCGATGTGCACAAGACGTGCACAAAGGCCAGTGTGTTTGGCCGGTCGACCGAGCGGTCGACCGACTGAAGTCAGCCCACTCTCGGTTTGGCCCGGTCGACCGGACGGTCGACCGGCCAGAGTGCCGTTGCTCTCTGGTTCTGGGCACGGTCGACCGGAGGGCTCAACGGTCGATTTTTTGACCGTTGGCCGGTCGACCGGAAGGTCAAAACTGACCTTGTTAGCTGCTAACGGGCAGAATTTTATGGGGCTATAAATACCCCATTTGAAGTTGGTTTTTAAGAAGTTTTTAGAGCCAAAAATTCTGATCTTCTCTAGTGTTTAAATACAAGTTTTCAAAAGAGTGTTTAGTGCCAAAAGATCAATCTCTATTTATTTTAAAGGGTTGGGAAAATCAAAGAAAAATAGGATATGTGGGATATTGGTTTGATCTTCATTTCAATCTTGTTTAACTTGTTTTCCCAAGTATTTTTCTTTGTGTTTTGTTTTCCAAACTCTTTATTTCTCACACTTGAGTTTATCTACTATCCTTTCTATTAGGATCTTATTTTGGTGAGAAAGAGATTGGCTTGTGGTTGTGGAAAACACCAAGTTGTAAACCTTCCATTGATTGTGATATCCCTCTAGTGAGAGGTGATTGAGTTGATATCCCTCAAGTGTGAGGTGATAGTGGAAGTGTATTTGGCTCCCTCTAGTGAGAGGTGGAGATTGTGTTGGAGTCCCTCAAGTGTGAGGTGATTGTTGTTTGAGTGGCTTTGTGCCTATCCCTCTATTGTGAGGTTGATATTGTGATGGCTTTGTGCCTAGCCTTTAAGTGTAGAGGTTGTGTTGTATTTGAGAGAGGAGTTGTGTACTCCCGGTTATTGTAATTGGCCCAAATCCTCAGTGGAGGTTTCCCTGTGTGGGAAGTCCTGTGTGGACGAGTTAGTGGAAATCCTTCTGTGTGAAGGCGGGAACGTAGAGCTGTGTGCTCGAACCTCGAAACATATCTCGGTGTTTGCGTTTGATCCACTTTCTCTAACTCTCTCTCTTATATTGTGCCTTGCATTGATTCATATTGTCATATCAGATACATGCTTGGTTTATTTGTGTGCCTCACTTGTGCTTAACCACGAGAGCTTCATATAGCACCTCAACTCTTATTCAGAGGAATCAAGAGGAGTTAGTCCAGAGCCCTTCACCGGGAATTCGGTTACACTCGTTGGTTACACTAAGTGTGTTGCATTAAGTTTTTAATTTTCGCATTATTATTCATTAGATTAGCCGTACACCTATTCACCCCCCCTCTAAGTGTACTTTCAACTTCATCTCTCTAATATGTTCTTTTCTCTCTCTAAATTCTTATCTCTCTAAATTTTTTCTTCTCTTTTTTCTCTCTTTCTCTTGTTTTTCATCAATTGGTATCAGAGTCTCGTTTGTTTCCTCTGCCTTCATTCCAAAAAAAAAAAAAATCTATCACCTAAATCCTCAAAAGTAAACCCTAGGTCTGTGGTTTTTGCAGATCTGAAAATAAAAACCACTGTTCCAAAATTTCCTAAAAAATCCTCTCAAGGATCCCCAAAATTTGTTAAATCATATTTTTCATCTTTTCTCTTCTTCCTCTCCCTTAACACCCAAAATCCAAAACCCTAATCCAACAATCGCCAGTCACGCCCAGGGCGCCACACTCTCTCTTCCGTCATTGTGAGTCCATCAACACGCCTCGTCATTGCCTACCTCGCCTCTCCACCGCCAGCTGACCTCAAATCCGACTTCATCGGCTTTACTCAAACCCCTCGCTAGCGTTGCTTTGATCTTGTCGACCACTATGGCTGCGCCAATTTCTTGACCTCGCTTGAGAAGCTTCAACCGGATTTTCTCCCACTCCATAGAAGCCGACTACCACGACCTCGACTGACAACGCCATCTCGTCTCCTGATCTCTTTTGCCTGCGAGATTCCCCAATGCGATCTCATTGTCCTCTAGTTGCCGTAGACTTCTCTGTCCATCCTCGACTAGGATTCACATTCCGACGACCTCGCTGCCCGACTACCTGCGAGCCCACCTGACTGCCACCTGTCAGATCTGGTTCAGGTTTGGGTTTAGAGCCCGGTTCAGACCCGAATTTTGATCTGTTTCAGATCCAACTCGAACCGTGCCCTTTGACCCGCTTTAGATCTTCTTGCAGCTGACCCGACAAGCTAGAAGACTCGAATCCGCTCCACGTCTAGGTCCAGCCATCTTCACCTGTTTTTAAGTCAAGGTCGACTCTCTCTGTCATTGTTTAGTCTTTCTTCGGCCAGCCGTCATCGTTGAGCCGTCTCTTGAGACTCTTTGTTTCTTAAAGTTCGGTAATAAATTTTTAAATAAATTGATTAATGTGCTTTTAGAATTATTTGTTTGGCTCTTAATTACATTAGCAAAGGATCTTAGTTTATTTTTGTGTTTATTTTCTTGCATATTTTATCCATAATTTGAGTTTATTTCAGTATTATTTTGTCTTTCTTTTTCACCATGAGTGTTAAACAACTTGAAGAACTTTTTACTGCCTTAGAAGACCGTTAAATCAAATATGAGGAACATCAAAAGTAAATAAACACTAAACTTGACCAAATTACTGTCACTCTTGAATCTCTTACCATAAAATTAGACAATCTGCTCTGGACTTTTTACAAAAGTATCGCAACTCAAAAAAAGATAAATTCAATTCTGCACCTACTGTCTCATAAAATAATAGTTATCCTACATTTTCTAATGTCGTTTAGGCCACAACTTGTGGATTATTACCCACCTCACCTGGTCAGTACATATAGACACATCCAGCATTTCTCATATAGTAGTTGATGTCTATACTGACACTTACGCCTCCCTAACTCGTCCAACACAGTACACAAGGACCATAGCATTTGATAGACAACCTTTCACCCTCACTATGACGCACCCAGGAACAAGCATACAGATGATCCAGTTAGAAAAGTTAAGTTTGATACTCCGAGTTTGATGGTAGGTTAGATCCTACACAAGTTGATTTTCTTATTAGGGAAGAGTATCTTTTTAAATTATGTATTTCTCATACTTCATTTAGAGATTTCTTAGTTTGAGAATCACATGTTGGAGGTTTAGTTGGAAATTTTGGTCGAGATAAAATCATTGCTTTGATAGAGGATAGATTTTATTGGCCTTCATTGAAAAGAGATGTTCCTCGCATTGTCTTCCAGTGTCGCTCTTGTCAATTAGTTAATTAGATAAGTCTAAAAACAAAACACATATTTGTACACACCCCTTCTTGTTCCATATACCCCTTGGAGAGATCTTCGTATGGACTTAGTCCTAGGATTGCACAAAACTGCATGTAAATATGATTCTATTTTTGTGGTTGTGGATAGATTTTCTACGATGGCTCACTTCATCCCTTATTCTCGAGATACTGATGATTCACATATGGCTAAACTGTTCTTTAAGGAGATTGTTAGGTCATATGACCTTCCAACTATGATCGTATCTGATAGAGATGTTAAGTTTGTTAGCTATTTTTTGAAATTTTTTTGAAAGTTGTTTGGGACTACATTGGAGTATTCTTCAGCTTTTCAACCTCAAATTGATAGTCAAACTGAAGTTGTTAACCATAGTTTATATTATTTCCTTCAATGTTTAGTTAGATAAGCCTAAAAGTTGGGACCTTATTTTGCAACATGTTGAGTTTGCGTACCTTTTTTATGTTAACAGGTTGACATGTGAGAGTCCTTTTGAGATTGTTCATGGCCTTTTCCCCCGCCTACCCATTGATCTTCTTTGTTTGCCTACTGATTATCGCCGTCTGATTATACCTAAGCTCTGATTATGCCCAAGCTTTTGTTGAACATATCCATAATTTGCATACTGAGATTAGACGAAAAATTATTTTGAGTAATGATATTTATAAACTTGCTGCTGATACACATCTTAGGCACAGAAAATTTAATGAAGGAATTATGTTATGCTTCACATTTATCCTGAACATTATCCTAAATATGCTATAAAAAAGTTTCATGCCCGAACCATTGGGCCTTACCCTATTCTTCGTAGGCTTGGATCCAATACTTGTTTAACTGATTTACCATCGAATATGTCTATTAGTCCAGTTTTCAATGTGGCAGATTTACTTCCTTACTGAGGCAAATTCGAGCCTCCAGTTTTGCCTTCTTCTGTTTTTGCAGGCATTCCTTTATTTTGGTTTCTCGTGCTCCTTCCATTGCTTTAGAACTGCCAGATGAGATTGATGTCTGGGATGATGAGTTATTACTTCACATTGTGGCACCCCGATCCCGCGGGTACGGAGACGTCACTGCGACGTATATACGCAGGTCGAAAATACCCTCACATATATACGCTAAGCATCAGTATAGGCGAGAATCATAGTACGGAAGCACAGTGATAATATACATTTCAACAGAAATAGCACAATTACATGGTTATCACAGAGAGTGATACAATATTACAGGAATATTACATCACCAGAAATATAAAAGTACAATATACGAAGAGATATACATAACAAAAGCTGAGAGGTGCTCACGAGCAGCAAGAGGGGCCTCGAGAGCCAATCAGGAGAAGAGCTGGGGGGAGGAGAAGCTATGGCGATGTCCAAGCTTCTGCTGCACTCCGATCACCACAGCAGGATCCGCTGCGCACTCTGATCAGCTACAGCAAGTCCACTATGGTCCGGACTCTAGGATCTCGACATGAGGATCCAAGGTTGTCAGATGCAACCCGGGATTACATATGATAAAGCCAAGTGGCGTGCATATCAGACACATGTGTACAGGAAAGGTGTATCGTGAATATAAGCACATATGAACATGAAACGAGACAGTAAAATAACTATAAGAAAACCAGTTATACAAGCCCATATTACCGATCCATGAGATTAGTACGTTGAAGGAATAATCCAAACAATGAAACCCTCATATATATACCATACACCTCACGTCACTGTAATCTGAGTTTATATAACTAGAATTTGTCTTCACAATAACAGAATAATGTAACAGTATGGAAGCCCGAAAATAAGCAATCAAGTAATCCAACAAAGTAGCACAGGTATAATGTGTAAGTGGTGAACAAGATAATGTATTGTCACATGTCTCACAAGTATAGGTCAGGTGTATAGCTAGTCAGATATCAGAAGCATGTTATTATTAATTATTAAAACTCATCTGATTTGTATACATCGGTATGTATACTATTCCACATACCTCAGCATACAGACCGGAGAGTAAGTTATTGAAAACTGATGGAGATCGATGAATCATGCATAGAATGGGTCCCGTACATGCCCGGGATAACGGTCAAGGAGTATCCGGTACTGAGCCAGAACGTACCGCTAGGTATCGGACTTATTATATGCCCGAACAGGAATAGGATGTCACCGCCCCCACAGGAATAGGCCCAAGGGCTTATGGCACAACCGACAGGCAGGGGAGTAGGGGTGCCAGTACACCCCATGAAAACACCTGGTGGCCTCCAGGTCGAATCCAAGTATATGGCCGCGCGACACTATAAGACCATCATAAACATGGAGACTATATCGGTACTCATCAGTTTCCCCCATCCCGGTGTAAGTTGTCTAATTATTATAATTTGTCCAGTGATAATGTCCACAGAGTATTCAAAGTAATCCGATATTCATGGTCATCTAATTACGGGGATCAGTAGGAGTATAGTATCAGGAGTCTCCCTTTTTCAGGGGTTCAAGTATACAGGAGTTCAGGAGCATAGGAGTTCAGGAGTACCAAATGTCTGGTAACAATATAATAATCATGCCAAGTCCCCGAAAAGTGATAATCATGAATAGGAAATATAATACAGGTGTGATAGTAACCCGGTCAGGTGTCTTAACATCAGGTCAAGTGTACTTGCACCATGTGAAAGCATGTCAAGTGAGTGATAGCATGTTAATTATCCAGTGTCAAATATCAGGTGTCAGGTATCAGGTGTCAAGTGATAACATGTCAAGTACCGGTGTCAGATACAAGTGTCAAGTATAACATATCGAGTACTGGTATTAGATATCAAGTGTCAGGTGTCAGGTGTCAAGTGGTAACATGTCAAGTACCGGTGTCAGATATCAAGTGTCATAGATCAGGTGTCAAGTATACATATCAAGTGCTAGTGTCAGATACCAAGTGCCAGAGATCAGGTGTCAAGTATAACATATCAGTGCCGGTGTCAGATATCAAGGGTAAGAGATCAGGTGTCAAGTATAACATATCAAGTGCCGGTGTCAGATATCAAGTGGCAGAGATCAGGTGTCAAGTATAACATATCAGTGCCGGTGTTAGATATCAAGTGTCAGAGATCAGGTATCAAGTATAACATATCAAATGTCGGTGTCAGATATCAAGTGTCAGAGATCAAGTGTCAAGTAATACATATCAGTGTCAACATCATATATTAACTCATATAGCGATGTATCATGTACTAAAAGCCATAGTAGCAATTATTAGGCATGTAACGGTAGTAACAAGACATCAATATATCATGCAATAGACGTTAAAATAGCAATCACTAGGTATGAAACGATGATAATAAAGCATGAAGTAACACAAGAAATGTACTCGCATAACGATGTATCAGGTAGTAAAAGTCAGAGTAGCATTAACAAGACATGAAGAAACAAAAGAAAAGTACTCGCCTAAAAACTGGAACGCAATACCGAGTAATATCCGGAAAATCTGTGAACACGTGCGAGCATGCTACCAATCCAAATAAATATATATAATATAATTATATATATATAAATATATATTAGAGAGAATAAGGGAGGGGAAGAGAGAGGATTAGTTAGAGAGAGAGAGAGTTGATGGAGAGAGAGAGATATGAAGGGTAATTAGGGAATGAGGGAGAGGGTAAATAGGGAAAATAAAGAGGAGGGGTACGTTGAAAAATATAGAGAGGTAATTAGGGGATTAAAGAGGGGGTAGAAGTGGAAAGGAAGAAAAGGAAAGGAATAAAAGAAAGAAAGAAAGAAAGAAGAAAAGAAGAAAGGAGGGGAGTGGGGAGATGGCCGACGGCCTGGTGGCGCCGGCGCCGGCCCGGGGGGCGCCGCCGCTGGCGGAGGGGGTCGGCGGCGCAATAGCCCCCAGGGAGGAGGAGGAGGGTTTGGTGGTTGTTTGGGTGTTGGTTTGTTGGAGTGGTGTTGATGGTGTTGATGGTGGTGGTGCTTGTGGTTGATGGTAGTGGTGGTTGATGGTGGTTGTGGGGAGTTGGAGGAGGAGGAGGAGATGGCAATGTGGTGGGAGTGAAGAAATTGGTGGAATTGGTGGTGAATTTTGGAGGAGAAGAAGTTTTAATGGTGGTGGGTTTTGTTTAAATTGAAGAAGGAGGAGTGATATTTAAAGAGGAGGGAAGTGGTGAAGGGAAGGGGGAGCTAGGGGAGGCAGCGCTGGCGGCTAGGGGCGGCAGCGGCGTGCACCTAGAGGGGGTGAATAGGTGTATGTCTAATCTAATTACAAATGATGCGAAATTAAAAACTAATTGCAACACACTTAGTGTAACCAAAGAGTGTAGCCGAATTCTCGGTGAAGGGCTCTGGACTAACTCCTCTTGATTCCTCTAAATAAGAGTTGAGGTCCTATTTGAAGCTCTCTTGGTTCAACACAGGTACACACAAACAATACCAAACATATATGTATGATATGAACAATATGAAATAATGCAAAGTATAAGAGAGAGAGAGTTTAGATATGGTGATCAATTGCAAACACCGAGATATGTTTCGAGGTTCGAGCCACTGCTCTACGTCCCTGCCTTCACACAGAAGGATTTTCACTATACGTCCACATAGGACTTCCCACATAGGAACCTCCACTGAATATTTGGGTAATATAAACTTGGAGTACACAACTCCTCTCTCAAACAACAACAATCACCTCTACACTTAGAGGGATAAGGCATTAAGCCAAAACTCCACAATAATCACCTCTACACTTAGAGGGATACCAACAAACCCAAATCTCAATCACCTCTACACAAGAGGGATGAACACAAACCCAAAGCACAACCTCCTCTACACTTAGAGGGATAGGCACAAAGCCGCAAGCAAAAAAGATTACAACTTGGTGATCTCAAAGACCACAAACAACCTTAGTGATCACAATAGACTACAAACCAATTTTCTCACAAAAATAAGATCCTATAGATAGGATAGAGATGATAGCTCAAGTGTGAGAAAACAAGGTGTTTGGAAAACAAATCACAAAGAAAAACTCTTGGGAAGAATACTAGAATAGATATAAAAACAAAGATCAAAAATTTTTCCTAAAGATTCTCTTTTCCTTTGATTTTTCCAACCCTTGAATACAAATAAAGATAAATCTTTAACCACAAAAATTCTTTTAAACTCTTGATGAAAAAAACTAGAAAGATTGAAAATTTTCTCTTCTAAAATCTTGTTGAAATCAGCTCAAGAGAAGGCATATATATAGCCTCTCAAAAATCTGCCCGTTGGCAGTCTAGAAAAGGCAAAACTGCCCTTTGTAGGCTATCAAAAAATTTCTGAAGGCAAAGCCTCAGACGCGAACCTCCCAGACGCGGAGAGCACGTTCCAGCCTCAGACGCGGACCTCACGTTCTTTGTCAGACGCGGAGGTCGCCAGACGCGGACCTCGTGTCCTTTCTCAGATGCAGAGGTCGGACCTCGCATCCTTTATCAAACACGGACCTCAGCCAGCTCCGCGTTTCAACTCAAACGCAAGCCTGAGCAGCTTCGCGTTCTAACACAGACGCGAGGCTGTGAGCTCCGCGTCTTAACATCAGAGTGAGGTCCGCGTTCAATGCGAGACCCGCATTTCTGCTGTAACTGTCAGTCATGACTGCGTCAGTCACTCGCACGTTCTCCCCACTTAAAGGAGAGATTAATTCCCATTAATAGAGAGTTTTAAGGGGGCAGTTACACTCCAATTTTCTCTCCACATAATGGGGATTAACTTCTCATTATGGAGAGATTTAAAGGGTTAGTTACACCCCAATCCTCTATAAATAGCTATGAATAGCTAGAAAAAAGAGGAACAGAAAAAAGAGAAGACCTCTCTGAGGGGCTGGAAGGGAACCTCAGGGAGGGGGACTTCTTCTAAAAAAAAAGGGGCTGAAGAGGTGAGTCCTGGTGGAGGAATCCAAAGAAGCAATGGGCAGAGGGGAGAGCTACCTCGCCAGAGTTCGGACTTAAAGCGCTTGAAGCCTAGAAAGAGTTCAACTCTTTCTGTTAACTTGTTGAGTTCAAGTTCTTTAAATCTTCTTTGAGATTCCATTACTGATAGGAGCTGTGCTGCTCCATCAGTAGATCCAAAGAGAGGATCCACAAGAGAAACTTGACGTTCGGCCGGTCAACGGAGAACAAGACTCACTCTCCACCGCTACATGAAGGACCCAACTTTAAATAAAGAGGAGAATCAATCAAGAGATTTTCTCTCTTTTAATCGGATTGTATCCGTTGTAATATTCTATTCAATTAAAAGAATTTTGCAATTGTGATTTTCTGACACGTACAAGAGATGGCGACTCCGCTAGGGAAACTTTGTCATTCTCAACTGACGTGAAAGTGGTGACGCAAGCTAACATCAAGATGCTTGGATCCATAGTCGAATCGCTTGCGATCGAATTCGACCAAGAGAAGTTGAACTCCCCCAAAGCTTCGGGAGTCTCCTGTGGAGATAACGTGGCCATTTCCAGTGTCTCTTCAGAGACCCACGCCATGACCCACGGTCAAAAGGGCAATAGTGACTAATCTCCCCGCCATTCTTTTATCAAGGCACTTCTAGTTCTGGACGCCGGGGGTTCTCAACAATCTCTGTGACTCAATCGGAATGCCAAGAGACAGTGAAGGTGTTGCACTCATCGTCAGCAAGCAGGAGTGGTTGCAACAGCATATGTGCCCGCATTAATGTCTCCTACGAGATCCACGAGGCTAATGAAGATAAAGGCCCATCTCGCCGTACCTCTCCTCTCCAGATTTCTCAACTCCAGGTTACCGGGGGTCCCCAACAACCCGTGAAGCGTAACCGGAATGCTGAACGTCGACAAAGGCACCACACACATCGACAACAGATGGAAAAAGCTAAAAAAACCATCTGTTCAGCAGATACAGAATGCGGGGCTTAGGCCCACGTTTCTTCTGAGCAGCACGAGACTCGCATCTCAGATCCTTAACGCGAGGCCCACATCTCTGTATCAGAATGCGAAGCCCGCGTTTCTCAGCAAAAATACGAGGCCCGCATCTCTGTATCAGAACGCGAAGCCCGCGTTTTCTCAGCAGAAATACGAGGCCTGCGTCTCTATATCAAAACGCGGAGCTCATGAGGCCCGCGTCTCTGTATCAAAATGCGGAGCTCATGAGGCCCGCGTCTCTGTATCAAAATGCGGAGCTCATGAAGCCGCGTTTCTGTAACTGAACACGAAGCCCGCGTTTCTATATTAGAATGCGAGGCTCGTGTTTCACCTCACAGATGCGACGTTCAGCAATGCGAGATCCGCGTCTCCTCTCAAAAATGTGAGTCCCGCGTCTTTGTGCCAAAACGCGAGACTCGCATCTCTTCTGCAAAGAACGAGCCTGCCGGCTTTGTTACCTTTGAATGGTTCATGAAGCTTCCTGCCAGCTCGATCGAGAAATGGGTCGACCTCGAGAAGCTCTTCCCTGATCAAGTTCAACACCACACCTCTGATCAAATAAGTACTCAAAGGGAATGCTGATCTTCCTATAAGTTCCTCGCAGAGTTTATACTTCTTTAATCTCAGCAGGATTTTAGAAGTTATCTGTGGAACAACAATCCGACGCCTCCGACGGTTAAAGATAGAGGAAAAAGTTGGCTCTTAAGCCCAACGAAAAAATCCTCGACAACTCATCATGATGAGGGAATAACATGGCTAGCCCAACTCAAATGGTAGTTAGTAAAGGCACATCAAATCTGTTGATAGCTGAAGGTTTGCTAAAAACCTTGAGGAACCTGATCCTGCCTTCCCCTCCAAAATCTCTTACCAATTCCCATCACTGGAATGGTAGGACCACAAAAAGTTTGTGACTTTTTTCCAGTGAAATAATCACAGATCAAACATGCCAAGTTAACATTATACCTCTGGCATATTCACTGTTAAGTTAATATTAAACCTCTAACAGTGATTTTCCTCAATTTTCCCAGTGGAATAAATTACAAATCGAACCTGTCATGTTAACATCACACCTCTGATAGTAAGACTTTGATGTATCCCAGGGGGTAAAACTTCAACTTGTCAATTCTCCTCAATAGAATGACAAGTCCACTCTAAATACTGTTATGTTCAAAACCACACCTCTAACAGTAGACAAATTCCGGTCAAGTTAATATCATACCTCTGACCAAAATTTTAACTCGTCAGTCCTCTTCAATAGGATGGCGAGTCCACCAAACTGCTCAAATCGCAGAATCTATCGGTGAAGTTAATACTACACTTCTGACTAAAGTTTCTCATACCGCAATATAAATCGCTGTTAATTAACACTATACCTATGATAACGATTCTATCGATTTTCCTACCGAAAATGAGACATTCAATGCCAAGTTAAAATTACACCTCTGGCATCCATTTCATTGTTACGTTAATGAAAATCACCTAGAGGGGGGTGAATAGGTGATAATGCTAATCAATGCACAATTAAAAATGGAGCAACAATCTCACAAAGTAAGTGAATATAGCAATGACAATCAAGAGCAAGTAGTAATAGCATGAAAGTAGAGCAAGAACAAGGAAAAGTAAACCAAACGTAAACACCAAGATTTGTTATCGAGGTTCGAGCACCCAGCTCTACTTCCCCGCCTTCCCCAGAAGGATTCCAACCATTTTCACTATCACAAAGATGTCACAAATACACCGGAGTACCCAACTCCACAATCTCAAGTACAAGCAATCTCTGAGTAGTCAAAAGACCACAAACTCTCTCTTGCAAAATTCTCTTCCCTTACAAAGGTCCTTAGAGAAATAATGAGTAGGAATGAAGCTCTTGTGTGTAAGGAGAAAAGAAAATGAAATTAGAGAATTCTTGAAAACACTTCAGAAAATGAGAGAGAATTTCAGCACAAAACCAAGAAACCAAATCTTTTGAATGCCTTAAACTTTGGAAATTTTTGAGAATTTTCTTGTAATTATTAGTAATCCAATCTCTCCCCAAACACCCCTATTTATAGGAGAGGGCTAGGGTTAGAAGATAAAACATTTTTAAGGCTAATCAGAAAGTATTAAAACCAAAACATGTCACTTAAACACACTTGTAGGCTGTCCAAAAGTTACTGGAGGACAAGCCATTGAGAAGCAAAGTTTCAAGCTCTAGACGCGAGGGACTATCACCTGCGTCTCAGCATCAAGGCGCGTTGGCCCGCGTCTCAGCATCAAGGCGCGTTGGCCCGCGTCTCAGCATCAAGGCGCGTTGGCACTATCACCCGCGTCTTAGCATCAAGGCGCGTCGGCTCGATACCCGCGTCTCAGCATCAAGGTGCGTCGGCCTGACACCCGCGCCTCAGTTGTAACCACCCGGATTACGGGGCCATTCACCGCACAAGTAGCGGGAAGTGGCCCCTCATCGTGGAGCACTTTTAGGGGGCACGATCACCCCCTAAACCTCTATAAATAGCCCCGTCGCTATGAAGAAGGAGGACTTTTTGGGCGATCAGCATCAAGGTCAAACTTTTGGCAATCAGCAACAAGAGGGCGACACAGAGAGAAAAGAAGCAGATCAACTCTTCAGTAAGTTCGCTGCGTACGAGCTAGCTTTCGCCTACCTTCTCTTCGAGAGTTTTGGTAGACAAGAGCTGAGTTACTCTTCCTACCGGCCGAAGAGGAGATCCCAGAAGGACGGTCATCTGGTCAACGGAGAACAAGATTCACTCTCCACCGCCACACGAAGAACCCATCATTAAACAAAGGGGGAATTCAAGACTCAATATTCTCCCTCCCTTGTAACCGGAAGGAACAGTTTTTGTTGTAATCCTTTTCATTTGATTCAAGGAAAACTTTTACCGCAAATTCTCGTCTCTCTCCTTTCCCGGGTCATACAAGAGATGGCGACTCCGCTGGGGACTACTTTCGTCACTGACGAACAGATCGTGGCGCAGGATGACGTCCTCCGTAAGGGAAAGATGGTCGAATCACTCATCGTCGAGTTCGACCAGGCGAAATATGAAGAGTTTCTCTCTTCTGGCTCCAAGAGCCCAAAGACCCGCGTCTGTCGCAGGGTCTCGGCGGGGAATGGCCCCGAAGCCCGACCTGAAGCTCTCTTGGGCGCCGCTGCTGCTGCCCACTGTGCCCAACAAAGTCACGCGTCAACGCCTCTCAGAAGGCCCGCGTGATCCCAAGCACAGTTGCTGTTGCGACCAACTCCGACGCACAGAAAACCCGCGTCAACGTCTCTCAGGAGACCCGCGTGGTTAAATTCCCTGATGTTCAACATCAGGATGTTGTTGGTTTCTCTCCACCTCCTCGACGCAACCGGAATGCTGAGCGTCGACAGAGGAGACGTGCGCGTCAACTGCAAGTTGGAACCGTTGGTTGTCCAACTGAGGCTAGACGCGACGTACAATCTCGCGCCTTACCCGCGCCACGTCCAGTACGTGAAATCCGCGTTTGGCGCCCCAAATGCGCGACTCCTCAAGTTGAGTCCTCTGAAGACCAACTTACCAAGCGTCGAGACGAAGCTTCTACGTCTCGTCCAACGCAAGAAGCACGCGCCCACAGGCGTGGGGTCCAGCAGTCCATCCTCTCTCAAGTGTCTCTGCCCAGACGCACCAGGCAGCAACGCGAGATTCGCGTTTCATCTCAGCAGAGACGCCAGACGCGCGTTACACAGCCGCGTCGCGAGAACCGCGTCCCCGATGCCCGCGTCCAGGCTGTACAGCACATGGATGCCTCCCGTCTTCGACGTTGCGAGGCTAATCCTTTCAATCCCCCTACCATGGATTTGAGGGATTACTTGACAAAGAAAAGAAGTGCCAATCAGGTCACTTCGGCATGCTGCTGCCAACGGCTTATCTCCATACTCTCTGGATGCCATTGCGAATCAGGCGTGAACCAGCAGTCTTTGATCAGACAGCTGACCCTGATTCCTCCGTCAGCTAAAAGAAGACGCTCCCACAGAAGGAGGACCTTCTCTGACGTTGAGTACCCGGAGCTCACTGCAAATATGACAAGCAGGAGCAAGGAAAAACAAATTGCAGTCGGCTCAGATGAGTCCGAGTCTGACTCTGAACCGGAAGGGGTGTATCGATACACTCGTACCCAGGGGGCCATTCCCCCAATTGACTATAATGCCTTAGCCCACGGCGTTGAAGTGAACGATTCTCACTCCGCCGTAGTGGAATCTAGGGCATCGAACTCTTCCGTCGAGAAGGAGGCCTCTGCTTACATGACAGGCACTCCTGACGAGACGACCAAACGTTTGGAGCAGATCCAGAAGGCGCAAATGGATATGATCCTTTCTCAACAGGCATCTATCGACTCCATCAAGCAGGCGCTTGCGCAGTTGCTTGAAGACAGGAGGAGATCTCCTCCTAGGAGGTCGAAGGGCAAAGGGAGAAAGGGAGAAAGCTCATCTTCCGAACCTTCTGAAGAGGCGCGGCGATCTACTTCGAATTCGTCCAAATCTTCGTCCCAAGACCAGGAGAAGACTCATGCTAAGAGGATGAGTCAATTGGAACGACGCCTCGAGGCCCTTGCCAATCGCAAAGACCTCCAAGAAGTAGGAGTGGTCCGGCCCTATCCGGCTGAGTGGGACTTAGTTCCATACCCTCCTAAGTTCAAGGCTCCAACCCTCCAAACATTCGACGGGAAGGGGTCACCCAATCAGCACATCTACTACTTCAAATCCCAAACCGGGAATGTAGTAGACAATGATGCTATTCTGGCGCGTCTGTTCATCGGCACCCTGAAAGGGTTGGCCTTTGAATGGTTTATGAAGCTCCCAGAAGGTTCTATCAAGAACTGGGGCGATCTAGAGAAGCTGTTCTTAACACGCTTCTTCGAAGATGACTCCGAAGTCACGATGCCCACCCTTTTGGCTACCAAACAGTGGAAAGGGGAGTCCGTCAAATCTTTCGTGGAAAGATTTCGGAATATGGCACTCCGGTGTCCAAGCGGTATGACCCAGGCCACCCTGGTGGAAACATGCCGCCACAATCTCCAAACCTCACTCCTTGCTCAAATAGGAGTTTCTGAAAGCCGCACCTGGAAGCAATTGGTCCAACAAGGTGAACAGGCTGAGGAGATTGTCGCCCGCGTCAGAGCGGAGGAAGGTAAGCCTAGACCGGAAAGGTCGACCAGGCGTGCGCCAGACACATCCCTCCAAACAAAGCGGAAGGATAATTTGGCAACGGAGACCAAATCTCCCGCCAAACCTCAATCAGGCCGGGCGAGTGGCTCTTCAAGTCAGCCTCGCGCCAACAAGCAATATTCCTTCAAAGAGGAACATGTCGATTCGCTCTTTAAACTACTCAACAAGAGCAACCGACTGAAGCTCCCTGAAGCTAGGCGCCCAGAGGAAGTCGGCAAAACCGACAACCCCAACTACTGCATGTATCACAGGATGTTGGGACATCCTACCAAAAGCTGCTACGTCTTCAAGGATGTCCTTCAAGCTCTGATTGACGCGGAAGTGTTAAAGCTCCGACCAGAGCAGAAGAAGGTGACGGCCAATGTGACGTCAGCTCTCCAGTTCGGAAGACAACCCCCAACGCCTGCGGGGGTGGTCCCTATTCCAAGAGGAGAACTGAGAATAGTCAACACAGACCCTCACCAGCAGCAAGAGAAAGGCTTGGTACCCGTCCCTACGCCTCAAGGGGAAATCATGTGGGTCCACCCTGACCTTGTCGATGCACGGCAATGGACTACTGTGACCAACAGGAAATCCAAAGGTAAGGCAAAAGCCTCATCTTGCAACGTGGTATGCGCCTCTTTCCGAGAAGCGGAGACTGATATCCGTTCACTGACCGACTCAGAGGAGGAAACGATAGTCTTGGCCGCAGAGCCCAACCAACCAACGACGGGGACTCGTTCAGGACAGCCCTACTTGAAACAATACGGCGAGACGGCAGTAGCCCCTCCACAATCAACTGCGGAGCCAGTCAGGCCCTCCACAAAGCCACCTGTGGAGAAGCAGAAGGAGACTCGATTTTCTCGAGCCCTTCAAAAGGGCATTGTAGAAGGATCTACGGCACCTTACCGCTTTGATGTCCTGGCTCAATTGGCCAACATTCCGGCACGCATTACCTTGTATGAACTTCTTAGACTATCAAAGTCTACCAGAGAAGCTCTGCAAGAAGCTCTGGCAAATGCTGAGGTCTTTATGACCCAGGTGCCGAAGGAGGAAGATGTAGAGGATTGTCTCCACACCTCCCCAAATGCTCCCTGCATTACCTTCACAGCAGATGATATGCAGGTTAAAGGGAAGCATGATCGACCCCTGTACTTCACAGGGTATATTGGATCGTCTGAGGTAAACCGCATCCAGGTAGATCCAGGGTCCGCATTGAGCATCATGCCTCGCCGAGTCATGCAACATCTTGGCATTCCTACTCATCGTTTGAGCCCTACCCAAACGACTATCTATGGGTTCAATGCCAACCAGACCCGGCCAATGGGGAAAATCAAGCTCAGGTGTCAGATTGGAAGCCTCAGGTCGGAAGTGACATGCTACATTATCGACGCCGACACTTCCTACAATCTATTGCTGGGACGACCGTGGATTCACCGCAATTCCATCGTTCCATCCACTCTCCACCAGGTCATGAAATACATTGACGGGAGTGGAATAATTCAAACGTTGATAGCCGAGAGGTATCCGTTTAAAGGGGTCGAAAATTATTTCACTGACTCCCTCCTATATCAGGATCCTGAGGAGTCAAATGAAACCCCGCAACCAGAGGAGCCAGACTCTGGTAATGAGGCTGACACTGAGCTTGAGAAAGAAGAGTGCCTGTGGGAGTTAGAACCACTTGTAACAGGCACTAATAAGCCCAATGTCGATAATACCACCGATGATGTAGGCGGTTGGTATATTAATGAAGATTTAGATTTTGCGTATTTTCCTGTGTGTGCTTCTGATTCAATACCGTCAGACACTAGCACTGATATAGATGACGATCCCTGGTCGGCAGTAGATGCTTTGACATCGTTGCATGTACCAGTGAAGTCGTCCTTCGAGACATACCGAGACAATGGTAATGCGCAAGAATCTATATTCATGGTTCCAGCCAGACGGAAAGGCCAAAAACCAATTCTCTTTGGGCGAATCTCATCTGAGCCAATGCCCCGCGAAGATTCGAAAAGTGAAGAGGAATCCCCTCAGCTCAGTCATTATGAACCAAAAGCGCTCAAAATGATGAAATGCATGGGGTACGATCTAACCAACAGACCCGGGTTGAACTTCGGCAGAGGAAGGAGAACGCTACTCCGATCCTTTGTGCCGAAAGGAAAGGCCCCGATTATTATCATCGGACGCGCCGGGGGTTGGGCTACGTATCAACTCCAGTCCCATCAGCCTCCGAGTCTCAAGAATCGTCGAGCAACGATTACTCTTCAGACACATCATCTTGGGAGTCAGATGTCAGTGTCGGCAACATCTTCAAGGAACTTTCAGTGAACATGGTTTCAACAAGCCACCTGGAAGACGGAGATGAAGAAATGATCCAATCTGATACAGACCCTTGGATCAAACATTTAAATGCTCTTTGGGATACCCACTTCGAACAACGTGAGCCACCCACAGAAGACAAGGTTGTTCAGATCAACCTAGGAGATGAGGCCAACCCTAAGCCCATCTTCATAAGTGACGGCCTGTCACCTTCAGAGAAGAAGGGTCTAATATCTCTTGTACAGGAGTATATAGACGTCTTCGCCTGGAATTATGAAGACATGCCAGGACTTGATCCGCAAGTGGCCATGCACCGCCTCAACATCAATCCGGACGAAAAGCCTGTCAAACAACAGCAGCGACGGTTTCGCCCAGAAATAATGGAGGCAATTCAATCAGAAGTCAGAAAACTTATTGATTCTGGCTTCATCAGGGAAGAACAGCATCCCGACTGGGTAGCCAACATCGTCCCCGTCACCAAGAAGAACGGGAAAATCTGGATCTGCATCGACTTCTGTGATCTAAACGAGGCCTGCCCCAAGGACGAATTCCCATTGCCGATCACAGATGTCATGATTGACAATACTTGTGGATTCGAACGAATGTCCTTCATGGACGGATTCTCAGGATACAATCAAATCAAAATGTATCCTGATGACGAAAAGCACACCTCCTTCAGGACACCCTAGGAGTGTATTGCTACACCGTCATGCCCTTCAGACTGAAGAATGCAGGGGCAACATATCAAAGGGCCATGAATGCCATTTTCCATCAGCAAATACGCAAAACGGTGGAATGTTATGTTGATGACATCGCGGTAAAAAGCCGCACTAAAGGTGATCACATAGCGGACTTGAAGGTGGTCTTTGACATTATGCGGGCTCATCAATTGAAGATGAATCCCACAAAGTCCTTCCTGGGGGTGGCCAGTGGCAAATTCTTAGGATTTGTTGTAACCTCCACCGGAATCCATTTGGACCCGGAAAAGATCCGCGCTATCCAGGAGATGCAACCCCCGAAAAGCCTCAAGGAGCTCAGGGGATTACAAGGACGATTGGCATACATCCGCAGGTTCATCTCAAACCTTTCCGGAAGATGCCAACCCTTCGCTAAGCTGATGAAGAAGGGTGTCTCATTCATTTGGGATGACGCTTGCCAACAAGCATTCGAGGAAATCAAGCAATACCTCACCCAACCACCAGTCCTTGCAGCTCCAGTATCCGGAAAGCCGTTTCTGGTGTACGTCCGAGCAATGGATCATTCTTTGGGAGCTCTACTAGCTCAGAATGACGATCAGGGACGTGAGCAAGCAATCTACTATCTAAGTAGAACAATGATCGGAGCCGAACATCGGTATAACCCGATCGAGAAAGAATGTTTGGCACTGGTGTTCGCTATCCAGAAAATGCGACACTATCTGGTAGGCCAAACTATAAATGTCATATCAAAAGTCAACCCTCTGAGGTTACTTATGACTAAACCTTCATCGCTAAATGGCCGACTGGCAAAATGGGCCATATTGCTCTCCCAATATGAGATGCACTTTTACCACAAAAGGCCATTAAGGGACAAGCAGTCGCGAATTTCCTAGCTGAACACCCAGATCCGAGGGCAGTCAAACTCTACGAGGATCTCCCAGATGAAGTTGCTGAAGTCTGCCTGACTCAGACATCGTTCGAAAGTCAAGTATGGCAACTTTTCTTCGACGGTGCATCAAGAACAAGCCCGAAGGGACACATAGTAGCAGGGGTAGGAGTGATACTCGTCTCCCCCCGAGCTGTCTCACTGACCGAGCCTTGTTCCAATAATATGGCGGAATACAACGCTCTTTTGATTGGGATGCAATTCGCCGATGAGATTGGCGTTAAAAATCTCGAGGCATACGGCGACTCCAAGCTCATCGTCAGCCAAGTTCGCGGGGAGTACGAAGTCAGACATGAAGACTTGGTACCCTATTACAATGCAACTATCCGCATGGCCGAGGGATTTACAAGCTTCTACATCGACCATGTACCGCGCAGGCAAAATGCGCACGCAGATGCACTCGCATCCCTGGCTGCCTCCTTAGCTCTTCCAGCTGGAGCAATGGAGAAGATATTCGTCTACAGCCACGACCTGTATTGCCCGAGAAATGCTCTCGAGGATTATCAGGAGTCAACGGGAGGTCGTCACCGCGAAGAAGCACTTGAAGCGTCAACCGGTCCAGAACCTAGAGACTGGCGGTTCCCCTACATTGATTTCGTCTTGTATGACATCCTGCCTGAGGACGCCAAAGAAGCGGCTGCCATTCGAAGGAAAGCCCCCAAATTCTACTATAATGCGATGACGCGAACATTGTATCGTCGATCGCATGACGGGATCTTACTCCGATGCCTCTCACCAAAGGAAGCCCAAGAGGTATTGAAAGAAGCCCATGACGGTATGTGTGGAGCCCATCAACCTGGCCCAAAACTGGCACATCGACTCCAAAGATTGGGTTACTATTGGCCCAAGATGATTGCCGATGCCGTCACTTATGCCAAGAAATGTCACGCCTTCCAAGTGCATGGCGACTTTATCCATCAAGCGCCAGGCTATCTCCACTCTACGGCCTCTACCTGGCCATTCGAAATGTGGGGCATGGACGTGGTTGGTCCTATCAGCCCGCCATCATCAAAAGGACATCGGTTCATTCTGGCGATAACCGATTACTTCTCCAAATGGGCTGAAGCCATCCCTTTGAACGAGGTCAAGTCGTCGAACGTGATCAAGTTCGTGAAACATCACGTTATTTACCGTTTCGGCGTACCTCGGCGAATTGTCCATGACAATGGACCCCAGTTCATCAGCCAGGCTTTCCAGAGATTCTGCGCTAAGTTCAGAATCCAGAGTGTGTCCTCAACGGCATACTATCCTGCCGCCAATGGCCTCGCAGAAGCTTTCAACAAGACTATTGGCAAGCTTCTCAAAAAGTTTGTCTCGAAAAGTCAACGAGACTGGGACGACAAACTGGGTGAATGCTTATGGGCCTACCGCACAACTGTGCGAACCCCAACTAAAGCCACGCCGTTTTCTTTGGTATACGGCTGTGAGGCCGTGCTCCCATTAGAAATTCAAATTCCATCTCTACGTGTCGCCTTGACAGCGGAGATGACAACAGAGGAGAAGCATCGACAGCGACTCCAAGAGTTGGAGGCCTTAGACGACAAGCGCCTGCAAGCCCAACAGCAAATCGAGCTCTACCAGGCTCGAATCACCAGAGCTTTCAACAAGAAAGTTAAAGTACGAACTTTCAAGAAAGGCGATCTTGTCTTAGCCGTCAGAAGACCCATGGTGATGACGCACAAGACAAAAGGAAAATTCCAACCCAAATGGGAACGACCATTTGTAGTAGAGTCAGTCTACTCAAATGGATCATATCGCCTCATAACTTCAAACGGCGATACACTCATGATGCCGATCAATGGCAGGTTCCTGAAGAAATACTATCCTTAGATGGTATTCTTCTGCTGATCAAGTTAAAAGTACACCTCTGATCAAAATAAGAAGAGCTTCTTCATTGATATCCAACGCCTCCGACGGCTAAGGATAGAGGAAAATGTTGGCTTAAAAAGCCCAACATAAGTCTTCGACAACTCATCATGCTGAGGGGAATAACATGGCTAGCCCAACTCAAACGGTAGTTGGTAAAGGCACCTCGAATCCGTTAATAGCTGAGGATTTGCTAAAAATCCTAAAGTGGACTTGGCTCCACTCCTTCTTCCAAAATCCCCTACCAATTCTCATCCACAGAATGGTAGGTCTACAAAATACAACCATTACTAAGTTAACACTATACCTCTGGTAATGGAAACTTTTTAATATTCCTTGTCGAGTACAAATTTTGCTTGTCAACTCTACACGGAATACCAAATTTTCAAATTTGCCAAGTTAACACTATACCTCTGGCACTTCAAACTTTCACTTGTCAATTCTCACCAATAGAATGACAGGTCCTCAAAGTTGCTCTCATCATGAGACAATCTTTGTCAAGTTAACATCACACCTCTGACAAATTGCTGTTAAAGTTCAACACCACACCTCTAAACAGTGACCAAGTTTCTGTCAGGTTTAATATCACACCTCTGACAGTCACTTTTCTTCAGACTTCCATATCGAAGCTGAAATGGATGATGCTAAGTTAACACCACACCTCTAGCATCCAAATCATTGCTAAGTTCAACAATACACCTATGGCCATGACTTTCCCTCGGACTTCCTTATCCAAGCCCAGATGACCAATGCTAAGTTCAACATTACACCTCTAGCATTACCCTCACTGTCAAGTTAAACATTACACCTATAACAGTGAACTTCTGAGTTAAGTTAATATCACACCTCTGACTCACGTCCTTGTCAAGTTAACATTACACTTCTGACAAGACCACTTTCAACCCGTTAAGTTAATATCACACCTCTGACGGTAACAAATTTCCTAGATTCCCCACGAGTCTAGTCCCACTTGTTATTCTCTTCAACAGAATAACAAGTCTACCTAAAAATATTGTTAGGTTAATACTACACCGTCAACAGTGTTTCCATCAAATCCCCAGTTGAGTCCAGTCAAGTTAATCCCAAACACTTGAGAAAGGTTCACCCTTCCTGGGGGTACCAATTCTGCTTGTCACTTTCTCTTATAAAGTGGCAGGTTCATCAAAATTTTCATCTCTGTCAAGTTAATATTACACCTCTGACAGTATTGTGAGAGTTCCTGAAATAGGATCTTCTCCTACAAAATTTGACTTATTAAAGTTACCATCATAATTTTAACAAAGTCAAAGATTCTTTGCTTCTACGAGTCTAAGATAAAAAGTTCAAGACAATGAAAGAGGCAAAAAGAAAAGTGTCACTTTTATTTATTTCCGGACATATGAAAGTGATACAAAACGCTCTCTTATACAATAAAATGGAGTGTTACAGTAAAAACACTCTCTATGCAATAAGATTGAGTGTTACAATTAAGGAGTACAAAGAAGTCCCTCTCTCTCTCAGAGGTTGCACTCACTCCTTATAAGCCGCGTCTGATTCCAAGTGCGCGATGTTTTGTGGTTACAATAGAAGCTGGTTACACCACGATGCATGATGTAAACATCGAAAGCGCCCTAGCTGACTAAGCTAAGAGCAATGGTGTTCTTGAGGTCCGGTGGCAGCAGAAAGTCCTGCAACCCTTCGTTCATGAACATCTCTTCCCCCAGCAGACCATCCAGCAGACATGACGAGTCCTTGATGTGACTTCTGGAGTGGGAGAGGAAGAGGATCTTGTCCGCCACCACAACCGCCGGAACCCTCATCGCCGTCATGCATAGCCTGACCATCTCTTGCCAGCAGGCATGAATGGCGAAGCAGATCTGAAGAGACCTTGGCGAGGGTTGGGTCCTCGTCAGAGACGTAATATACTCTCTTATAGGTGACGAGGACCATAATATACTCTCTTATAGGTGAACATCGAACAAGTTCGCCGGCCAAAGCATCCTTCCAGGGGCCCAGCAAACCAGCAAGTCTACCTGCAAGGAATGAAACAAAGGAATCAGAACAATCTGCAACTCAGTATATTTCAACAGAGAAAAACTAAGTCGCAAATGCAGACTGCAGACGCGGGAATGATCCACGCAGTCAGCCAAGCAGACGCGGGAATGACCCACGCGGTGAGCCAAACTGCTGCGTCAGCAGAGACAAACGCGAATCAAAACGCGGTTTCATTCTGCGCCCAAGTCGAAAGCACAGACGCCTAAAAGGCACAGACGCCGAAAGTTGCCATCTCCTTGTTGAGTGAACAAGAGTTGCAAGGCTCGGGTCTGAAACCTTTTTTTGAATTCGTCTAAGGCAGTAGCCATAAAACGCGCCAAGACAGTGGCTTTGAAACGCCAAGTGACAAGGATTTCAGCACTCGCGTCCAGAGAGGAAGTTGGCGGCGCAAATTCTAGAAGGAATGCACCAACTCATACTTCATGGAAAAATTCCAGATAATGATGATGCCAAAGTACAGGCCGTGGTAGATTAAAATATCATGGCTAATCGGGACAGCATACCGGCAGAGGCCTCTACCGAGAGTTGGGCTCTCTGCATCCAAACGCGAACGAGCAAGATGATCCAAGAGACGCTTTTTCTTGAAGAGACCAAACAGGAGCATAAAAGCCCTGGGTCGTCTTCATCCACAGAGCCATCTTTATCCATGAACACAGGATCCCTTTTAGAGACTTTGAAGGAGGCGAGACTTCTCAGAGCAAACCAAAGAAAGAGCAATCCAAGGTCTGGATTGTCAAAGAGGAATAGGGTCAGCCCTATTTATAGGAAGACCCTAATAACTGTCATTAATGGTGCGCTAATCGGAACCGTTGCCTTGGTGGCCGCACGACTGCCGAGGTCCAATGAGAGACTGACGCGTGGAGCGTCGCATTGGGAACCGTCGCAGACACTGGTCTCCAACCGCCAGCGCCAGTTTTGCATTAAAGAGCGTTAAAACGCCCAAGTCCAATGAAAAATTGACGCGTGGACAACTGCCTTGGAAAACAACGGATGACCCGGTTTTCCAAACGTCAGTGAAGACTTGACGTTCAATCGTCAGTGAAGACTTGACGGTCAAAGATCTCATAAAATCTTTAAGTCAGGCTGCATCAAACGCAGACAGCAAAGTCGCGTCCGGCTGCATTAAACGCAGTTGGGAAAGCCGCGTCTAAGAATACGCGTCACCGTTCTCAAATTAAAAGGTATCCACCCGCGCTTTAAAGGAGCGTCCACGTGACTCAAAGTCGCGTCCCTTCAGCAAACAATGCTGCGTCCCTCGCGTCTGCTCTATCTGCGTCCTGCTCAGCAAGACAAATTCGCGTCTCACCCTGTGATTGACGCTGCGTCTCATCAAAAGGACTTAGTGAAATCTAAGTTCCTATTGAATGATGACCGCGTCTCACTCTATAGATCAATGCCGCGTCTCATCAAGAAAACTTAGAGTCTACGCCGCGTCTCATTGAAAGAACTTAGTCTTGCCTAAGTTCAATATTCACAGCCAGTGATCAGGGAGTTGAATTCATCCACAGCTAAACAAAGAAGATGGAACAAAATTTCAAAAGAAACTTTTATTATATCGAAGATAGTAAAAGTGGATACAAACACTCTAATAGAGTGTCCTCTTCTTTACAAAAAAAAAGGGGGAGGGAAGAAGGAGAAAAGGCTAAAAGTCTTGATCCGGCAAAGAACGAATACGTTCCTCGAGACGATGCATCTCGTGCTGACGTGCCTTCTCAGCCTCCATCATGGCTTGGACCCGCAACTCCTCTTCAGATAAAAAGGGTTTTGCAGCCAGCTGTGCTTGCAAAGATTCCAACCTGGAGGAATGAATGGTCTGGCTTTCTTCAGCCCGAGCCTTCGCAGCTTGTTGCTCCTCCAGCCTCTTCCGGATGGTGACAAGCGTCCTCTCATTATCCGCAATCATGGCTTCCGCTTTAGCAATGGCCGACCGTGCATTGGTAATGGCGAGCTCTGCGTTTTGCCGGATGAACTCGGATTCCATTGAATCGTCAGCCAGTTTCTGACATTCAGCCTGGAGACGCTCAAGATTGCGGACCTTTTCAGCAACTTGTGCTTCCACATCCTGTCGCTATCGTTCCTGGTTGGCTAGGAGCCTAGTCAAGATGACCTGGGCTTCTTGGGAAGAGCTAGCATTGTCCAAAGCTTCAGCTCTTTCAGGTCACTTCCCAATCGCTCCACCAACAGCATACACGACTTAGCAAGCGAGGAGCCTCCAGTTAATTCGATGTTCCCGACCATGTTTCCAAGAAACGTCCGGGCAAAATCAAAAGAGCTACGCCCAGACAGGATAAAATCGATGCACGATCGCATCGCGTCAAGGAACTGTTGCACCGTCTTGCGTGTCAGGAAATCCATGGTATCATCACCCAAGGTACTCCCCGACCCCCTTTCTATCATGGGGAAAGGGATGCAAGCCGGCTCTTTTTGCGCAAGAGTCGTGCTGACCGTCGATACGTCAAGAGCGAGACTGGCCACTGGCGCTTCCGGAGGTGTTGTCTCTGCAGGAACCTCCACAGCTAATGATGGAGTAGTAAGCGCAACCTCTTCAGAAGCTTCAGTCGAGACCTGAGCTGCGTGGCCTTCTGGAAAGGTACCGACCGTCAGACTCTCCATCTGAGCCCCCTCAGTCCTCTCTGCAAGTTATTGTGACATTAGCCACAAAGGAGAAAAGCGAAACATCTAAAATATCAGAAACTTCCTTACCATCTGGGAGGTCCAGAGACGCCGAATCCTTGGGCAAATCCTGCGGAGTGGAAGTCTCCCTGGCTTCAATAGTAACCCCTTCACCCGGCAGAATGGGTTCTTCCCCGGCTTTAGGGGTTGCCTCCTCTTCCGGCAAAGGAGAAGCCTCCCCGGCATCAGTAGTGTCCCTCGCTGGAGTTATCTCGGCAACCAAAGCCGTAGCCCCTTCTGGCCGGGTCAACTCTTGTACCATTTCCTCGATCTGCGAGGAGGGTGCAGCCTCGACATTCTCAGCCAATCCTGCAACATAAAAAAGGAGAATGTTAAAGCCTCCTCTTCAAAATTAAAAAGGGAAATTAGGCCAAAAGGTGAAAAGAGTACCTCCCGCGGGAACAATCGCCGGCTGCGACACCATTGATGACTCACCCCCGTACATTTCTTCCTCCGAGATATGGGAGAACTTTCTCGGATCAGGAAAAACGGGTTCATCACCATAGTCAACCACGTCTTCAAACTCGCTTTCCCCTGAGAGTGAGGAAGACGATAGCGCCTCGCGCGAGACTTCTGCAGCCGGAGCCTTGCCACCAATTATCCCAGTGGTAGGACTGGGGTCAACTGCCCGAGGACTGGTAATGAAGACACAAGGCGACCCAGGTTGCTGTACCTCACCTCTCCCTTTATGAGCAAGTAAAGACCCGGGTCGAACATAAATCCCCAGAATATCGACATCTCCTCCACTCATGATGTCGACCTCTAGCTGCTCATCCTCATCAGCGGAGATGGCCCTGTCGACGAGCTCCCCTTCCTCCGCAGACCTACGGTCTCTGCTGCTCGACCTAGGGGGACGGACTAAAGGAATATCCTCTTCAGCTATGTCTTCTTCCCTCGGTACCTCAACGACAGCAGGGATGTCTTCAGAGCGGGAGACTTCGGTTGTCAAGTCTCTCCGAACCTTCTTGGGAGCAGGCTCAGCAGTTGAAGCAGAGCGTTGACGACGCTTGCTCACCACCCCACGAGTCTTTGTTGCTCGTGGCTCCGCCCTTGCTGCCTGCGGCTCCGCCCTTACTGCCCGCGGCTCCCTTCCCGATCTTCTCCCGACCTCCTTCTGGGCCTTCAGGTACTGTTCGGTGAGTTTCGAGGGCTTACCAGACTCTGACCTTGCCTCGAGACTTGCATTGATACTCTCAATACATGAAGACCCCGGAGCAAAGTCCGGTGACTGGTTAACCTGAGAGTACCAGGTGCAGAAGCTGAAACTCATGCGGCACTTGGGCCCCTCGATAGGTAGACGGAAAGTTGCTCCCGTCCCTCCGGCCACACTGTAGTACCAAGCCCGAGCACCTTCGAACAAGTTCCCTTCGAAGGCGAGTCGAGCGTTGGGATTCCCGACGTAGAGTTGATCGTAGCCGAACTGTCGAGCGAAACGATTCGGCATGTACGGCTCAATGGTGCATGAAGTCCCCTGCCGGAAAAGCACATATCCGGGTCGGATATTGATCAACCACCAAAAGGCTCCCGTGGACAACCTCGTGAAGCCATCTGAGCCCGCGGAATCAGTACATAGATCCCCGGAAGATGCACCAGGGATCTCGGGGAAGCAGCGATTGATCTGGTAATTCGCGGGATCTGAAAGTCGCTTCCGGACGTAATATATATAAACGTCACTCCACCTCGAACCCTCCAACCGCTGTACAAAAGGGACGGAACTCTCCCTCCAACGCACCGCCGTCATCAAAGAAGGGCAGTGCATCACGTACCAAGCCAGAAGGTACGTATAAGGCAGCTCGATCTGAGGGTTAGGACGCCTCACCGTCGGATTCCCCTCTGAGTCGACATACGGCTTGCCGTGGGAGTCGGTAGTTTTCGGCGCCTCGCAGAAACTCTTGTTTAGCGCTCGCAACCCGCTCTGAATACCAGCCACCATGGCCGGGAGAAGGGCTATAGGGTTGCTATGAGCCAGGAGCACCGCCGGGTACACCACGTCAGCAACAATAACTTCATGTGGCAACGTGGGCACCACACAACGCTTCAGCCACAGCATCAAGAAGCCTGCCAACAGTGCCCTATCGTAGATTGGGGTCCGGGCTTGATGGTGGAAGCTTTCAAAAACCACGTCAGGGTCGAAACCGTCCTCGTTCGAGACCATGGTGTAGAAGCCTTCAGAAGCCTGGTCGATCCTGTCTTCAATCTCCCTGTCGGAACTGGGAACCAGTCGGGTTATCAGAGTATCTTTACTATCGATACCATTAAATAAGTAACTGGCCCAAGACAGTTGCTTGACTCCCTGCGACCGCCAGGTGGTTATCTGACCACAAATGTGGAAGTGACACATCACTTCCCAATAAGTCTCGTACACCCCAGGAAACTCTTTCTTCAAGTGGTGGAGCTCCTTAGTGGTCGGGACATATTCCTCATATGGGATATCCCCTGTTGATAGCCCCGAGACCTCATGTAGCTCGTGCATTGCAAGGCCCATCTCTCTGACCGGGGTAAAGAACGTCCCCGTTAGCGGATTGTAGCGCTCCAGGATCCCGAAAAAGTTATGAGAGCCTGGTGGGATACCCCACTGTACGGCCCTGACCGCCACGTACAGTCCCACGTGCTGTAGCAGATCCCCAAGATCGGTGAGGACGAAACCTACCATTCTGCCCCACCAGTAGTTCTCCGTGGAATGGACCCACCCGGGCGCACGGAACCCGACTGGATAATCACCCTCCGCTTCCATGAACGCGTTGAGGAAGGTAGTGCCAAGTTGTGGTATCTCTCCCGCCGGAACCTCAGACTTGCGCGACCCAGGGAATAGGCCGAGAACCGACCTGTCACGGCTATCATGACGATGCACTTTATGGGAACCCAAATCGCCGAGGGTAATCTCGGGGACATATCGAGAAATGTCCCATTCCATCTTCCGAGGGACGGATATGTGCTGGAAGTAGGACAGCGGGAACATCCTCTCCATGTCCGGAAGAAAGAATCTTCCACCCTTTATCTGACGGAGCCATTTATAAGTTCCGTCATACACACGATAGCCGCCGTCGTCGATACGATCTCCGAAGAAGAAGGCAAGCTTCTCCAACTTGACGCGAGCATCCGTTGTGAATGCCGCATCGGTCATAAGTACCCGAAGAGTTCTCATGTCAATATTAGAGAGCCTCTCCTTGCGAGCCGGCGACTTGTCAGCAGTCACAGGGGCAGTCCTTCGTAGCACAAAGGTCAAGTCCTGGTCAGCACCACCTACGTGTCCAAAGTGGCGCGTCTTGGCGAGTGAGGCAGGAGTACGGGGCACTGCAAAAGGAAAAGACACTTAGTTAGATACTTTATATGCTAAGTGTTCCTAACCCAAACGCGGAAGAGATACTGGACGCAGGAGTTATCAAAACCGCGTCCAGACCTGCAAGTCCGCGTCCAAACGCAGAAGAGACACTGGACGCAGGAGTTATCAAATCCGCGTCCAGACCTGCGAAACCGCGTCCAAACGCAGAAGAGATACTGGACGCAGGAATTATTAAATCCGCGTCCAGACCTGCAGGATCCGCGTCTCCACCACATTCTCTTTGATGTCACTTCTGGGGTGCGAAAAGAAGAGAGTTATCCACCTTAACCCTTCCATCACCATAATCGCCAGAAGTTAAGGAGAGTAACTCCCTTCCTTTCACATCCCCAGATATCTAAGTGCTTGAACTCGGACGCCAGATTCATCAAAATCAGCAGCTGATGAAACAGGACGCAAGGATCAAATCCGCGTTCTGTAAACCAAGTCCGCGTCTGAACTCTTCACAATTAGAAATATTCTAAGTGAAGAATCTGAAGCGCAGGACACAATGGCGCGAGGGTCCAAACCCGCGCCACGGTTATCAACTCAAAGACTGCGTTTGAGACCGCGTCTGAGAATCAAACACGAGTTATATTTTGTGTTCTTAGGGTTCTATGAGCCTCCATTAATGGCGAAATCCACGCCTAAAAGGGCATTATACCTGGGAAAGCAGCGTCCAGCGCAGAAAACACCCCTCTGGGCCTCGGCGGTGGTCGCCCGTGAAGAAGATGCGGTTGGCTTGGTCTTGGGTGCCATCTTTAATTCCAGTAAATGGAGATGAATAGTTCAAAAGTCCAGTAATGGAGATGAACAGTTCAAACAGAGGAAGAAGAGAACTCTCTTTCTTGAGCAAGTGCGTTCGGAGAAGAAGAGGTATCTCTCTAACTGTGGCTATTTATAGGCACAAGGATTCGCGAAGATACGCGGCGTGTGGCCCGATAAGACGCAACGATACGCGGCGTGTGGCCCGATAGACGCTGCAGCGAGTCACCGCTTGACGCGTGGAACCAAATCATCTTTGAACAGAGAAGATCATGCGCCACGGCTCCGCGACGAGTCATCCTTTGACACGTGGCGCGGTTCAGTTAATGAACCGGGAAATCCGCGCGCCAAAAGGTGAAAATCCTGCCGGTTTCCCCAGGCCAGCTGGCGGCGTAATCATGACACGGCACAGACTCGCACCCGACGACCATGTCTCTTCGATGGATATGCCCCGTCAGCATCGCCATAAATGCGCCCAGACAATCGCGTCTATATTCAAAAGATGCGTCTCTCCGAAGTTCGCGTCTTCAGCTGAACATCACGTCTGCCTTATGAAGATCAGTCGCGTCTCCATTGCCAAAGGACGCACCCTACAGAAATCGCGTCTTTACAGCAGTACCATCTCGGCTTTTTGAAAAAGAACCTGCGTTCGGCCTCCTGCTTCTGCAAAATCAGTTCAACAGTACACTGACATAAGCAGACGACCAACCACTCCTGGCTGAAAGCACACTCGTGACAAGACTAAAAGCAATCGGGGAGGTTTAGACTGTGCATCTAGACACTCAACATGATCAACTCTGGTGGTTTCAGAGAGTTTCAACAGTACACTCGCGAAGACCAAAAGATAAGATCGAACCCGGAGCATCAACAGTCCAGTCACGAAGGTGAATTCAGCTAGAGTCCTAAGTATTTCGAAATCCGTCCCAGTTAACTGCGGAATATCGAAAACTTTGGAGGGGGTTCTGTAGGCTGTCCAAAAGTTACTGGAGGACAAGCCATTGAGAAGCAAAGTTTCAAGCTCTAGACGCGAGGGACTATCACCTGCGTCTCAACATCAAGGCGCGTTGGCCCGCGTCTCAGCATCAAGGCGCGTTGGCCCGCGTCTCAGCATCAAGGCGCGTTGGCCCGCGTCTCAGCATCAAGGCGCGTTGGCACTATCACCCGCGTCTTAGCATCAAGGCGCGTCGGCTCGATACCCGCATCTCAGCATCAAGGTGCGTCGGCCTGACACCCGCGCCTCAGTTGTAACCACCCGGATTACGGGGCCATTCACCGCACAAGTAGCGGGAAGTGGCCCCTCATCGTGGAGCACTTTTAGGGGGCACGATCACCCCCTAAACCTCTATAAATAGCCCCGTCGCTATGAAGAAGGAGGACTTTTTTGGGCGATCAGCATCAAGGTCAAACTTTTGGCAATCAGCAACAAGAGGGCGACACAGAGAGAAAAGAAGCAGATCAACTCTTCAGTAAGTTCGCTGCGTACGAGCTAGCTTTCGCCTACCTTCTCTTCGAGAGTTTTGGTAGACAAGAGCTGAGTTACTCTTCCTACCGGCCGAAGAGGAGATCCCAGAAGGACGGTCATCTGGTCAACGGAGAACAAGATTCACTCTCCACCGCCACACGAAGAACCCAGCATTAAACAAAGGGGAATTCAAGACTCAATATTCTCCCTCCCTTGTAACCGGAAGGAACAGTTTTTATTGTAATCCTTTTCATTTGATTCAAGGAAAACTTTTACCGCAAATTCTCGTCTCTCTCCTTTCCCGGGTCATACAACACTTAAGTGAGAAAAGGACAAAAATAAATCTGCTCAGAAAACTAGCCGTTACTGTTCAAACGGTTAGTCCGGTCGACCGGCCCGGTCGACCGCTAGTATAAAGAAAATGACCGTTGCAGGTCACGGTCGACCGGCCCGGTCGACCGAAACAAACAGAGAGCTCTGCTCTCAGATCGGTCGACCGTCCAAAGATTTCCAAACGTGCACAGATTTGTGCACGTCGGTCGACCGACCCGGTCGACTGACTTCTAGTCAAGTCGACTAGTCAGAAGACTTAGTCGACTGGATGAAGTCTGGAAAGGACAGAAAAACAGTTTTAAAAATATTTTAAAAAATCTTTTAACACTCATAAAAATCACCAAAAATAGTTTTATCATTTTGCATTGATATATAAACATGTGGTAAAAAGTTTAGCTCAAATATCAATCAATATGAACTATTTTTGACTCTTATCATTTTTACCAAAAACTGTATTTTCTAAAACTTGAATTTTGACTAGAAAATACGTTTTGTCCAAAACTTCTTCCAAATACAAAAACATGATATTTAAACATTTGAAGCATAATCTTATATTCATGAAACATATGTACATCAAAGTTTTATCATAAATTCCAATGCCAAAATAAGTTTTGATAAAACACAAAACTTAAAACACATGAGTATGTATATCAAACTATTTATGTTAGGAAACAAGATGTGTGCAAAAACGTGTGTGATAGAGCTTCAAACCTATTCACTATTCTTTAACAAAATTCTAAATAAAAACAAATCTAATAGATTATCTTGAGCAAGCTTGAAGTCTTGAGCCATGCGATGCCTTGCTAGAGCCTTCTCTTCTATGTTCCTTCCTTGATGTGCAAAAAGCCTTATTTGCTTCATGAACCTAGAAATTCTTGCAATAGCTAAGCAATGGCCTCCAAATATGGTACTAACTTGAAACTTATCTAAACAAACTAATTAGTACCAAATAGCACTTATTTGTTTTGTTATCATCAAAACTCTAAACAAATGGAGAGTGTAACCTTTTGGGCCAACAATCTCCCCCTTTTTGATGATGACAAAACAAATAGGCTATAAACAAAAGTATAGGGGAGGAGAAAGCTCCCCCTCAAATTATGCTATATTAAACAAAGAAAAACCATGTAATTTGTAATTTGCAAGTAAACCTCATGAAACCAAAAACCAAAAATACTTGCAAAACACTTGCAAAACACTTAAACTCAAATTACAAGAATTCATAAAAACACATAAAAATCTCAAAACATATATAAACTCATATGGAACCAAAACCATATGAGCTCATATTTCCATACATAAACTCATTCTCCCCCTTTTTGTCATACATCAAAAAGGGTTAAGAAAACATTTTATTCAATAACACAAACATTAAGTTCACCACAAATGAATGAAAATCTAGCAAAATCAAGTGGTTTAGTGAAAATATCGGCAAGTTGCAAATCCGTAGAAACATAATCAATATCTATATCTCCTTTCTCAAAATGATCTCTAAGAAAGTGATATCTAATCTCAATGTGCTTGGTCTTACTATATTGATTTGCATTCTTTGTCATATGTATAGTACTAGTATTATCACAAAATATTTTTATATGGTTATAATGCAAATCATAATCAAGGAGAGTATGTTTCATCCAAAGGACTTGTGCACAACAAGCCCCCGCGGCAATATACTCCGCCTCGGCGGTTGAGAGAGCTACGGAATTTTGTTTTCTAGAGGACCATGAAACAAGACAATTACCAAGAAATTGATATGTCCCACTAGTACTCTTTCTATCTACTCTACAACCCGCATAGTCGGCATCCGAATAACTCGTTATTGAGAAATCTCCGGTTTTCGGATACCATAGACCCATTCCAATCGTTCCCTTAATATAACGAATAATGCGTTTTATCGCAATAAGATGGGACTCTTTGGGACACGATTGAAATCTAGCACAAAGATACACACTAAACATGATGTCCGGCCTACTTGCCGTCAAATACAAAAGACTACCTATCATGCTTCTATATAATTTAATATCAACATTTTTACCTTGGTCATCCTTATCAAGCTTGGTGGTAGTTGCCATGGGAGTGTTGCAAACCTTTGAGTCTTCAAGTCCAAACTTCTTTACGAGTTTCTTTGCGTATTTGGCTTGACATATGAAGTTCCCATCTTGCAATTGCTTGATTTGGAGTCCAAGAAAGAAATTAAGCTCACCCATTGAAGACATTTCAAATTCACATTGCATAACCTTTTCAAATTCCTTGCATAAAAACTCATTAGCAGATCCAAAAATTATATCATCAACATAAATTTGCACAATTAAAATATCATTATCAACATGCTTAGTGAATAGTGTTGTATCTACTTTGCCTTTGATAAAATCATTTGAAATGAGAAAACTAGAAAGCCTTTCATACCAAGCTCTTGGAGCTTGTTTCAATCCATACAAAGCTTTATCAAGTTTAAAAACAAAATCGGGATGAACTTGATCAACAAAACTGGGAGGTTGAGCAACATAAACTTCTTCATTTATAAAACCATTCAAAAATGCACTTTTCACATCCATTTGAAAAAGTTTAAAATTTTTGAAAGATGCAAAAGCTAGTGTCATCCGTATGGCTTCAAGCCGTGCTACGGGTGCAAAGATCTCCTCAAAGTCAATTCCCTCAACTTGAGTGTAACCTTGGGCCACTAACCTAGCCTTATTCCTAATCACATTTCCGGACTCATCCATCTTGTTTCTAAAGATCCACTCAGTACCAATTATTGGTCTATCGTGGGGCCTAGGAACAAGGTGCCAAACTTGGTTGCGCTCAAATTGATTGAGTTCCTCTTGCATGGCTAGCAACCAATATGAGTCCGCCTCGGCTTCGAGGATGCTTTTGGGTTCAAAATGAGAAATGAAAGCAAAATTACCACATAGGTCATGGAGTTTGGAGCGAGTTGTTACCCCTTAGATGCATCACCTAAGATGAGCTCCTTGGGATGATTTGTGGCATATCTCCAAGCTTTAGGAAGCGATTGAGAGCTTTCCTCTTTATCCTCTTGAACGTCACCAATAGGTTCTTGCTTATCATCTTGAGCGGGTGAGTCCTTCAAGGATAGTCTCTCCATGTCTTCACCTAATGGTTCAATCTCTACAACATTCTCAACAAACACATTAGATTCTTCAAATTTAACATGCATGGATTCTTCGATGGTAAGTGAAGATCTATTGAATACTCTATAAGCTTTACTAGTTGTAGAATATCCAACAAAGATTGCTTCATAAGCCTTAGCATCAAATTTATCCAAGTTATCTTTAGTGTTCAAAATAAAACACTTGCATCCAAAAACTTTAAAATATGAAACATTAGGTTTTCTAGAATGATACATTTCAAAAGATGTTTTGGAAGAATTTTTACATAAATAAATATGGTTTGATATATAGCATGCGGTGTTACGGCCTCGGCCCATAGATAATGAGGGAGGTCATACTCACTTATCATTGTCCTAGCCATCTCTTGAAGTGTTCTATTTTTCCTTTCTACAACTCCATTTTGTTGTGGAGTTCTAGGACAAGACATTTAATGCTTAATTTCCTTTTCATCACAATAAGTCATGAAGAGTTGGTTAACAAACTCACCACCTCTATCACTCCTTATTTTCAAAATCGGAAAACCTTTTCTTTTTCAACCCTTTTTCGAAAAATTTTAAAATGAGAGAAAGTTTGATCTTTGTGTTCCAAGAAGAAAACCCAAGTGAAACGAGAAAAATCATCAACTAATACAAATGCAAATCTACTACCATTTAAGCTCTTAGTTTTAGTAGGTCTAAAAAGATCCATATAAATTAATTCTAAAGGCCTAGTTGACATGATATCCTTGATTGGTTTGAAGGAAGACTTGGTTTGTTTCCCAAGTTGGCACGCACCACAAATGCGGTCTTTCTCAAACTTCAAGAAAGGTATACCCTTCACTAAATCCTTAGAATTAATCCTAGAAAGATGGTCAAAAGATGCATGTCCTAATCTTCTATGCCAAAGCCAAGAATTTTCATCAAAAGCATTTAAGCATTTAGTAGAACATTCCACATTAAGCATGTCAATAATATAAACATTATCATCACGAAAACCGGTAAGAATACAATCATTGGATTTAATATCAAAAATCTTGCAAGAAGTATCATCAAAAACAACTTTAAGTCCACGATCACAAAATTGACTAATACTAAGCAAATTATGTTTCAAACCATCAACAAGTACAACATTTTCTATAATGGGAGATGCACCAATTTGAATGTTACCTATACCGATGATAGTGCCTTTGGAGTCATCCCCGAAGGTGACGGAGCCACCTTCCTCGTACCTTGATAGGGTTGTAAAGTTATTGATGTCCCACGTCATGTGTCTTGAACAACCACTATCAAGGTACCACCGCTCCCTACGTCTTGGAGCCTTGGTGTGTACCTACATCAAATAATTTAGGACTTGATTTTGGTACCCACATTTTCTTGGGTCCTAAAGAGTTAGTCTCATTAACCCAAACAAGATTATTTGACCTATTTACTTGGTCATAACAAAATTTAGCCAAATGTCTATTCTTACCACAATATGTGCATTTATATACTCTACCATATTTAAAAGCATAGTGAGTGTGTGATTTGTGAGCATGAGTGTTGTGAGCATGAAAAGATTTAGCATGAGAAGTGTTATGTGTAGTGTGAGCATGTGAATTTTTAGCATAAGGGGTGTGCTTTTTGGAAAACTTTTCTTCAAGTTTCTTAGTGTTAAAAGCACAATCTTTCAAAATTTTTTCAAAATCAACCATTTTAGTTTTTAAAGAAGAAATTTCTTTTTCATCAACAATAGGAGATTTTCCTTTACATGAAACCTTGTAAGCATTAAACTCATTTTGAATAGAAATAAGATTAGAAGAAATATCATCCTTTTCTTTAGAAACTATAGCAAGTTGATTTTTGAGAAATGCAACTTCTTTTTGCAATTTATAACATTCAATCTTCTTATTATCATAAGTTTCGGAAAGTTCAACAAAGGCATGAGCTAGAACTTCCTTACTTAATTCATCATCTTCATCATCAAGAGGTTGAGGGGTTACCTTTGGAGTGTTTGCCATGAAACACATATTCGCCACATCCGCCTCTTCCTCGGACTCGCTTTCTGAATCCCAAGTTGCCTTGTACGCTTTCTTTTCTTCCGATTTCTTTGGCTTGAAGGAGGAGGCCATCTTCTTCTTGAACTCCGGGCAATCCGCCATGATGTGTCCGGGCTTTCGGCAATTGTAGCATATGATTTTCCTCTCCTCTTTGCCTTCAAATTTCCTTCGGAAGTTTAGCTTGTTCCTCCGGTACATTCTCTTCACATTGCGAACAAGTAGTGATAGCTCCTCATCTTCTTCATCGTCCTCAAGAGTGGATGAAGATTTGAATGCCATGGACTTCTTCTTTGATGGAGCGGCCTCTTCTCTTGCTTTCTTTTCCATCTCATGGGTTTTTAGGTTCCCAATGAGACTAATGAGGTCCATCTCATCCTTGTCGTTCAATTCTTTTAGGGTGGTAGCCTTGATCTCCCATGATGTAGGAAGAGCCCGAATCACTTTCCGCACCTTTTGATCATTAGAAATCTCATCACCTAAAGAAGAAAGACCATTGGTGATTTTAGTAAATCAAGTAATCATACAATCTATAGATTCATCATCAATCATTTTAAAAGACTCATATTGGAACCTCAAGAGATCTATCTTAGCTCTCTTGACTTGTGAAGTCCCTTCGTGTGTGACCAATAAGTGTTGCCAAATCTCATAGGCGGATTGGCAATGAATTACCCGTGTAAGGTCATCCTCATTCAAGGCGGTTAAGAGGGAATTTTGGGCCTTAGAGTTAACCTCATATTCTCTAAAGTTGAAGTCGGTCCATGTGCTCTCATCACTATCGGGTGCAACATAGGGTTTGGTCAAAGATTAAGCCACTAAGCTACCTAAGGATTGCAAAAAATAGTCATCCTAACCTTCCAAATAGGGAAGTTGAGTCCATCAAATTTAGGAGGGGTTTTTGATGTTATCGGCCATGTTTACTAGTGATGACAAATGGAATGCAAATGTTGATTAGCAAATTTTAAGGATCTCTCTATGGATGTTAAGCCAAAACCTAGAGTCCAAGCTCTGATACCAATTGAAAATCACCTAGAGGGGGGGTGAATAGGTGATAATGCTAATCAATGCACAATTAAAAATGGAGCAACAATCTCACAAAGCAAGTGAATATAGCAATGACAATCAAGAGCAAGTAGTAATAGCAATGAAAGTAGAGCAAGAACAAGGAAAAGTAAACCAAACGCAAACACCAAGATTTGTTATCGAGGTTCGAGCACCCAGCTCTACTTCCCCGCCTTCCCCAGAAGGATTCCAACCAACTCCACTATCACAAAGATGTCACAAATACACCGGAGTACCAACTCCACAATCTCAAGTACAAGCAATCTCTGAGTAGTCAAAAGACCACAAACTCTCTCTTGCAAAATTCTCTTCCCTTACAAAGGTCCTTAGAGAAATAATGAGTAGGAATGAAGCTCTTGTGTGTAAGGAGAAAAGAAAATGAAATTAGAGAATTCTTGAAAACACTTCAGAAAATGAGAGAGAATTTCAGCACAAAAACCAAGAAACCAAATCTTTTGAATGCCTTAAACTTTTGGAAATTTTTGAGAATTTTTCTTGTAATTATTAGTAATCCAATCTCTCCCCAAACACCCTATTTATAGGAGAGGGCTAGGGTTAGAAGATAAAACATTTTTAAGGCTAATCAGAAAGTATTAAAACCAAAATATGTCACTTAAACACACTTAAGTGAGAAAAGGACAAAAATAAATCTGCTCAGAAAACTAGCCGTTACTGTTCAAACGGCTAGTCTGGTCGACCGGCCCGGTCGACCGCTAGTATAAAGAAAATGACCGTTGCAGGTCACGGTCGACCGGCCCGGTCGACCGAAACAAACAGAGAGCTCTGCTCTCAGACCGGTCGACCGGGACGGTCGACCGTCCAAAGATTTCCAAACGTGCACAGATTTGTGCACGTCGGTCGACCGACCCGGTCGACCGACTTCTAGTCAAGTCGACTAGTCAGAAGACTTAGTCGACTGGATGAAGTCTGGAAAGGACAGAAAACAGTTTTAAAAATATTTGAAAAATCTTTTAACACTCATAAAAAATCACCAAAAATAGTTTTATCATTTTGCATTGATATATAAACATGTGGTAAAAAGTTTAGCTCAAATATCAATCAATATGAACTATTTTTGACTCTTATCATTTTTACCAAAAACTGTATTTTCTAAAACTTGAATTTTGACTAGAAAATACGTTTTGTCCAAAACTTCTTCCAAATACAAAAACATAATATTTAAACATTTGAAGCATAATCCTATATTCATGAAACATATGTACATCAAAGTTTTTGTCATAAATTCCAATGCCAAAATAAGTTTTGATAAAACACAAAACTTAAAACACATGAGTATGTATATCAAACTATTTATGTTAGGAAACAAGATGTGTGCAAAAACGTGTGTGATAGAGCTTCAAACCTATTCACTATTCTTTAACAAAATTCTAAATTAAAAACAAATCTAATAGATTATCTTGAGCAAGCTTGAAGTCTTGAGCCATGCGATGCCTTGCTAGAGTCTTCTCTTCTATGTTCCTTTCTTGATGTGCAAAAAGCCTTCTTTGCTTCATGAACCTAGAAATTCTTGCAATAGCTAAGCAATGGCCTCCAAATATGGTACTAACCTGAAACTTATCTAAACAAACTAATTAGTACCAAATATCACTTATTTGTTTTGTTATCATCAAAACTCTAAACAAATGGAGAGTGTAACCTTTTGGGCCAACAGTTAATACTACAACTATGACAATGATCTTTCCTCAAGCTTTCTGTCCAAAGCTGAGATGTCAAATGCTAAGTTAAACATCGCACCTCTAGCATACATTTCATTGTTAAGTTAACATTACACCTATGACAATGATTTTCTCTAAATTTTCTCAGTGAAAATGAGACTTTCGTGATGCTAAGTTAAACATCACACCTTTAGCATACATTTTATTGTTAAGTTAACATTACGCCTATGACAATGATCTTCTCTAAATTTTCTCAGTGAAAATGAGACTTTCATGGTGCTAAGTTAACATCACACCTCTAGCATACATCTTTGTCAAGTTAATATCACACCTCTGATAATTCAATTTGCTCAAATTGCAAACTCAAACCCATCATGTTAACATTACACCTCTGACGGTAAAAAATCTCCATGGATCTTCAACAAATCCAATCCCATTTGTCATTCTTTTCAATAGAATGACAGGTCCACTTAAATTGCGTAGATCGCAAAATCAATCATTGTTATGTTAATATCACACCTCTGACAGCAAACTTTCATTCCTAGCAGAGTTCTAGTCATGTTAACACTAAACCTCTGATGATAGACTCTGCATAATCCCCAGCGGATCAAACTCCACTTATTATTCTCATCGATAGAATAGCAAGTCCACAAAACTTGTTCAAAATACAAGTCCAGATCCACTGTCAAGTTAACATCACACCTCTGACAGTAACCTTCTCAAATTCCCCCAGTAGAGTTATTTAGTTTACTAAGTTAATATCACACCTCTGACAATTAAAACTCTTTCAAAGAAGCTTTGAGCGTGAACTTCGTGTCTCAAGCACAGAGCCGCGTCTCAATGAACTTAAGAGTTGTGTCTCAACAGTAAGTAAAGGCTGCATCTCTACAGTAATTGGGATCCATGTCTCTACAATAATTGAGAGTCGGGTCTCAACTTTGGTGAAGTTCGCGTCCCCACTTGATCAGTGTGCCAGAACCGCATCTGTGAGAGCTGCGTTCTCTCTCTCCCCCCCAATACAAGGAGTATGTCTCTGCTACTACAATCAGTTCAACAATACACTGACAACGGCAATTGACAACTCCACCGGTTCAACAGTACACCGACAATCAAATTACAATGATCTTTCTTGGAGGCTTCCAGCAGTTCAATAGTACACTCACGAAGACTAGAATCTAGACAAGATCAAGCTCGAGACTGCCTCTCAGAAGAATGCCAGTCCGATTAGAGAAAGTCCAGATTCAACCAAAGTCCAAAGTATTTCAAAATCCGTCCCAGTCAACCACGGAGTTTCGAAAACTCTGGAGGGGGTTCTGTAGGCTAAATACAAAGTCTCAGACGCGAACCTCCCAGACGCGGAGATCGCGTTCCAGCCTCAGACGCGGACCT
Organism: Agave tequilana; assembly: GCA_038442645.1. NCBI lineage: Eukaryota > Viridiplantae > Streptophyta > Magnoliopsida > Asparagales > Asparagaceae > Agave > Agave tequilana. The sequence continues at coordinate 86,014 of JAVJIF010012074.1, read as the reverse complement.
TGCGTTCTTTGTCAGACGCGGAGGTCGCCAGACGCGGACCTCGCGTCCTTTCTCAGATGCGGAGGTCGCCAGATGCGGACCTCGCGTCCTTTATCAAACACGGACCTCAGCCAGCTCCGCCTTTCAACTCAAACGCAAGCCTGAGCAGCTCCGCGTTCTAACACAGACGTGAGGCTGTGAGCTCCGCGTCTTAACATCAGAGTGAGGTCCGCATTCAATGCGAGACCCGCATTTTTGCTGTAATTGTCAGTCATGACTGCGTCAGTCACTCGCACGTTCTCCCCACTTAAAGGAGAGATTAATCCCCATTAATAGAGAGTTTAAGGGGGCAGTTACACTCCAATTTTCTCTCCACATAATGGAGAATAACTTCCCATTATGAAGAGATTTAAGGGGTTAGTTACACCCCAATTCCTCTATAAATAGCTATGAATAGCTAGAAAAAAAGAGGGACAGAAAAAAGAGGAGACCTCTCTGAGGGGCTGGAAGGGAACCTCTGGGAGGGGGACCTCTTCTAAAAAAAAGGGCTGAAGAGGTGAGTCCTGGTGGAGGAATCCAAAGAAGCCATGGGCAGAAGGGAGAGCTACCTAGCCAGAGTTCGGACTTGAAGCGCTTGAAGCCTAGAAAGAGTTCAACTCTTTCTGTTAACTTGTTGAGTTCAAGTTCTTTAAATCTTCTTTGAGATTCCATTACTGATAGGAGCTGTGCTACTCCATCAGTAGATCCAAAGAGAGGATCCACAAGAGAAACTTGATGTTCGACTGGTCAACAAAGAACAAGACTCACTCTCCACCGCTACGTGAAGGACCCGGCTTTAAATAAAGAGGAAAATCAATCAAGAGATTTCCTCTCTTTGTAATCGAATTGTATCTGTTGTAATCTTCTATTCAATTAAAAGAATTTTGCAATTGTGATTTTTCGACGCGTACACCCTTCCGGTCGACCGCCCGATCGACCGACGCAACGGTCATATTTCTAACCGTTGTGCCTCCCGTCGACCGGCCAAAGCCATCGGTCAACTGCCCGGTCGACCGGCCAGCACCCGAGAGTGAGGTGCTCTCAGTCGGTCGACCGCGCGATCGCTCGGCCGTTGTGGCTGGCCTTTGTGCACGTCTCATGCGGTTGACCGTTCCGGTCGACTGACCACTGGTCCGGTCGACCGGCTCGGTCGACCGCCAGTCAGTCTGGCTGGGATTTTTAGAATGGAAAAACTTGTCTTTTTTAATGCCAATTAAATCCCATAAAATGACATAAATTTCACAAAAATGAGTTCTTATAAGATCTTTGAATACCAAACATTTGTGATAAAAATCAACACATATTACAAACTATTTGAACCATTTTTGTGATATGAAATTTGGCCTTTAAACAAAAACTGTATTTTTCAAAACTTGGATTCTGAAATGGAAAACCATTTTCTCCAAAACTTGTATAAATACAAAAATATGATATTGAAACAACTTTGAAGCATATTGTATATGGATAGAATCCAATATACATATAAGATATATATATATATATATATATATATATATATATATATATATATATATATATATATATATATATATATATATATCTATGTTTTTGATATGAAATCCAAAACCGGTTAAACCAAAAACCAAACATATTGAAACTTTTGTGTGTGTGTGAACTTGAGCATATCAATACTATCTAATCTTTACACGAGATCTAAACACAAACTAAACTAAACACAAACTAAAGTCTTCTTATATCAAAGCCGACTCGATCCAACGCGATCCAACGAGCTTGACTCCAACTGAGTGCTAGATGCGATCTTGAGGCTCGAGCTCTTGAATCAACACGTATTAGCTCCAAAACTCCTTTGTTGAACCTAATCACCTACTAATGTCTTAGTCAACAACTGAAACTTTATAAACACAAGATTATTAGTAAACTATAACTACATGAGTTAATTATCTCAAAACTAGAGTGATGGGCCTCTGGGCCAACAATCTCTCCCTTTTTGATGATGACAAAACTCATGGAGTTATATATACATAGATTAAAGTTAAGCCTCATAGAAGCTCCCCCTTAACTCATGCATAGCAATAAACAATATAAATATTCAATAAAGTGCATAACTAAACAAAACACTTCTCCCCTTTTTGACATATATGCATAAGCAACAAATATACACATGCACATATAAACTCTCAAAATACTTCTCCCCATTTTTGTCAATTCATCAACAAAGGGGTAAAAACAAATCAAACAATAAAATTATATATGCGATATAACATTCATGAAGAGGAGAGATGAAAAGTTAACTCCCCCTGCATACATGCATTTATATGAAAAGAGATGACTAGACCCTAACCACATAAATCATAATATATAATGTATAAGTGGAGATGTAAAGCCCTCTTACACATATGTATCACATAAAGAAGAGATGTCAAGCTCCTCAATGTGAGACACACTCAACATGAATCTTATATATAGAGAAGATGTTAAGCTCCCCTTGCATATAGGCAATACATATCAAAATATTTTGAATTCACTTTTAAGACAAAATTTTGAATTTTCTTGAAGTCAACAAAATAAATTTTGATACCAATGAAATCAAATTATAGTTGACAAAATAAAAGTTGGTACCACCAAAAAGGTTTTAAAGTACCAATAGATTATACAAATTGGAAAAAAAATTTTAGATACCAATTAAAAAAATATATATCAATTGAAAATATAGATATCAATAGTAAATATTGATATCAATTAAAAATGAAACATAGTAAGTTTTGATACCAATGAAATATCTGGTAAATTTTTGATACCAATTGAAAGGTAAAATATGAAGTATATTTTGATACCAATTGAAATGATTAGCAGTTGAAATACCAATTGAAAACAATTCATAAGCTTATAATGATACCAATTAACATTAAAAATTAGGTCAAGCTTAGCATTAACATTATTTGTGCTTTAAGAATGTAAATATATTGTAAGACAAGCACAATCAAATCATATATATGTATGAAAATAAAAATACCAATTGAAATTGATATTAATTGAAGTTTGAAGCATACATATATAAAAAACACAAATATGAGTATACAAATATAAAAAATATCAATTGTGATACCAATTGAAAATATAATAAGGATCAAATGTATAACTCATACCTACCACCCTATTCATGCACATGTTTAAATAAATTTTCAATAAGAGCATACAAGGCATGGTCGCCCATCCAACCGCCCTTTGATTGTAGGGGTTTGAAAAATATGAGTTTAAAAATAACTTAATATGTTTGAAAACTCTATCAAATAGAAGAATATGAACTAGTTTAAGATAATTTTTGAAATAACTAGTACGAAGTCCTTCAAGTAAGGAATAAAACATGAAATACATGAAAATTTAATTTCATCAAAATAATACAAACTTTAAGGTATATGTATGTTTTATCTAAACTAGAAGTATACATACATATCCCAAACACAAATGAATCCATAATAAAAATTTGCATGAAAAGCAAGTGACTCAAGGGATACATGTATATCTAAAGTTTTAAACAAAATTAACATATACATGAATCTAAACACATTATTATGAAAAATATGTACAAAATAGGGAATACAAGTTGAAATGCAAGAATCATCAAAATTAGGCTATACTAGTACATCTAATGAGTACAAATGAGCAACATAGCACAAACATATAATAACCAATTTGTAACTCACTAGTTGTATAAGTATATACACAAGTTTTAATGAAAACTACATTTAAACAGTAATCAAAACCATGAAGTGCAAAATCATAAACAAAAATTAATATGATCATTATGTAAATGCACATGTCTTAGAATAAGGATATACACAATAGCTAAATTAAAGTGAAAACATAAAAATATAAATCCATATAAACATGGGTGTATCTCAAAGACTATTTATGTATATCACATGTCTAATTTATATTGCATCTGATATAATGAACATGAAAAAATAAGACATGCTAAAAATCAATAATATGAAAGTATGTAAATTAAATAGGAGTTAGAGATAGTTACCAAAACCATTAAGGCTAATCTCTAGGTCTCCAAACCATGGTGGTCCTCCCAGCAAACTTTCCTTGAAAGTGATGCATCCAAAAGTGTCACCATATAGTTTGGAACGCATTCACCTCAAGGCACCAACACCTCTCACATCATGTGAGAGCCCACACCTACATCAAATAGAATAGGAGTGAATTTTGGTACCCATACCTTATTGGGTTCATAGGGGTTAGCACCTTTCCTAACCCAAACAAATTTATTTGCAAAATTGAGGTATTTAATCTATCATAATAAAATTTTGCAAGGTGGCCCTTACGTCCACAATGTGTACAAGTGTACACATGAGCATACATAGTGTCATGTGTGTGAACATGAGAAGCGTGTGTATGCCATGATTTGTGTGCATGTATATGAGGAACTTATTTCTTGCGAAACATGGATTCCAATCGTGTTTGGTTCATGGCACATTGGCTCAAAGTGGAGCCCAAACAATCTACACTTTTCTTCAACATACATATATCATCTTTAATACTTGAAGATAAAGTGGAGCATGCAACACTAAATGATGAAGCTATAGTAGCATAGCAAACATGTGAATAAAAATCATTTTTCAAAGAAATATTTTCCTTTGAAATCAAATCTAGCTCTTTTGAAATTGAAGCAATTTATTTTTCAAAGATTCATTCTCTTTTAAAACAAAATTAAGTTTTAAAGATAGAACTTCATTTTTCTTCAAAACAATGTCATAATCATTTTTATTTTTCAAAAATTTATTTTCCTTTAAAGCAAGGTCGAGTTGGGTTTCAAGGAGTCGCGTTCACTTGAAATCTCATCCCTCTCTTACAAAATAATGTCAAGTTTAGAAGACAAATTCTTATTTTATTCTTTTATTTTAAGACTTTTGTTTTTCTAACCTTTGTATTTTTCAAGCAAGTTTTCACAAACTATGGAAAGCTCTTCATTTAGTGCATAAGCATCCATATTATCATGATCATTATTAGAAGAGCTAGCACAATCATTTAGTAGAGTTTTGAATGTACCTCAAGGGAATCATTTCCTTGACCATGTAGCAAGCATCGTCGGACTCATCTCCACTAGATTCCTTCCCCACATGTTCATCGTTTGTAGCGCGGGAGAGATCAAAGTATTCCACACTGCAAAAGCGGAATCACAATGAGAAATCATAAATAAATAATCTTTGCTAAGAGTGTTTCTAAGTGCCATTAGGGCTTGTGCATTGGCCTCTATATGCTTGCTATTACCAAGATAAGATTTCTTGGTAGCGGTAAGGTAAACATGCATTTTTAGGAAAGCACTCATTCTAAGCTTCCACATATCGATGTTAGAAACATCAAACATGGGAGGGGCAAGGTGATCCATGAGTGTGTGTAAACAAGCATGTGTGCAAATACAAATACTAGATTAGCTAACCAAGATCTCACTCCTAGGTGGTTAAATCTAATATCAGGAGTGTAGGCTTTGATACCAATTGAAAATACACCTAGAGGGGGTGAATAGGTGTATGGGTAATCTAATGACAAATGATGCGGAATTAAAAACTAATTGCAACACACTTAGCGTAACCAAAGAGTGTAGCCGAATTTCGATGAAGGGCTCTGGACTAACTCCTCTTGATTCCTCTAAATAAGAGTTGAGGTGCTATTTGAAGCTCTCTTGGTTCAACAAAGTATGGGCACACACAAACAATACCAAGCATATATGTATGATACGAATAATATGAAATAATGCAAGGTATAAGAGAGAGTTTAGAGATAGGGATCAATCGCAAACACCGAGATATGTTTCGAGGTTGAGCCACTGCTCTACGTCCCCGCCTTCACACATAAGGATTTTCACTATACGTCCACACAGGACTTCCCACACAGGGAACCTCCACTGAGGATTTGGGTAATACAAACTTGGAGTACACAACTCCTCTCTCAAACAACAACAATCACCTCTACACTTAGAGGGATAAGGCACTAAGCCAAAACTCCACAATAATCACCTCTACACTTAGAGGGATACCAACAAACCCAAATCTCAATCACCTCTACACAAGAGGGATGAACACAAACCCAAAGCACAACCTCCTCTACACTTAGAGGGATAGGCACAAAACCACAAGCAAAGAAAGATTACAACTTGGTGATCTCAAAGACCACAAACAACCTTGGTGATCACAGTAGACCACAAACCAATTTTCTCACAAAAGTAAGATCCTATAAATAGGATAGAGATGATAGCTCAAGTGTGAGAAAACAAGGTGTTTGAAAAATAAATCACAAAGAAAAACTCTTGGGAAAAATACTAGAATAGATATAGAAACAAAGATTAAAATTTTTTCCCAAAGACTCACTTTTCCTTGGATTTTTTCAACTCTTGAAAACAAATAAAGATAAATCTTTTAACCACAAAAACTTTTTTAAACTCTTACTGAAAAACACTAGAAAGATTGGAAATTTTCTCTTCTAAAATCATGTTGAAATCAGCTCAAGAGTAGGCATATATATAACCTCTCAAAAATCTGCCCGTTGGTAGTCTGGAAAAGGCAAAACTGCCCTTCCGGTCGGCCGCCCGGTTGACCAGCGTAACGGTCATATTTCTGACCGTTGCGCCTCTGGTCGATCGGCTAGCACCCGAGAGTGGGGTGCTCGCAGTCGGTCGACCGCGCGGTCGACCGACCGTTGTGGTTGGCCTTTGTGCACGTCTCGTGCACATCGGTCGACCGTTCTGGTCGACCAACCACTGGTCCGGTCGACCGGCTAGGTCAATCGTCAGTCAGTCTGGCTGGGATTTTTAGGATGGAAAAACTTTTTTTTAATACCAATTAAATCCCATAAAATCACATAAATTTCACAAAATGAGTTCTTATAAGATCTTGAATACCAAACATGTATGACCAAAAATCAACACATATTACCAACTATTTGAACCATTTTTGTGATATGAAATTTGGCCTTTAAACAAAAACTGTATTTTCTAAAACTTGGATTCTGAAATAAAAAACCATTTTCTCCAAAACTTGTATAAATACAGAAACATGATATTGAAACAACTTTAAAGCATATTGTATAAAGCATATTGTATATGGATAGAATCCAATATACATATAAGATTATATCTATGTTTTGATATGAAATTCAAAACCGGTTAACCCAAAAATCAAACATATTGAAACTTGTGTGTGTGTGTGTGTGTGTGTGAACTTGAGCATATCAATACTATCTAATCTTTACACGAGATCTAAACACTAACTAAACTAAACACAAACTGATGTCTTCTTGTCTCCAAGCCGACTCGATCCAAACGCGATCCAACGCTCTTGACTCCAACCGAGTGCTAGATGCGATCTTGATGCTCGAGCTCTTGAATCAACACGTGTTAGCTCTAAAACTCCTTTGTTGAAGCTAATCACTTACTAATATCTTGGTCAACAACTGAAATTTTATAAACACAAGATTATTAGTAAACTATAACTACATGAGTTAATCATCATCAAAACTAGAGTGATGGGCTTCTGGGCCAACAGTATTTGAAGAGAAGGGAAGTGGGGAAGGGAAGGGGGAGCTAGGGGAGGCGGCGCCGGCGGCTAGGGACGCGGCGGCGACGGTGAGGTTGACCGACGGCGGTTGTGAGGGGAGGAAAGAGAGTGGGTTGGTGGGAGAGATGAAATGGAGAAGATAGGGAAGGAGAAAGGAAAGAATTAAAGAAAGAGAAGGAGAGGGAGGGGATGGGAGAGGGGATGGGGGGAGATGGGCTGCAGGTGATGGTGCTGCTGTTGCTGGTGCAGTGGTTGCAAGGGATGGGCGTTAGGTGCAGGGCATGGGAGAAGTAAGGGAGAAGAAAAAGAAAAGAAGAAAAAGAAAGAAAAAGAAAGGAAAACGAAAAAATAAAGAAAAAGAAAAGAAATAATAAATAAATATATTATTAAATAATTAAATTGATAGGATATCCTGAAAGTATAAAGTAGAGGAGTGGAGAAGGAAAAAAAGCAAGAAAAGAAAAGAAGAAAATAATATTATTATTTAAATAGGGTAAAATTTGACCGTTCAGAAACGTTCCAAAAAATTCTCGAAATAGAAAATATTATTTTAAGATACTTGGTGAAATCGGATTTGAGAAATTCAATCTGATTTTAAATTAAAAATCTTGGAATCTTCCGGCGATACTGGTCGACACCAAAATCGGTCAAATTTTGATAAATTCAGAAAAATTCTAAAAAATGTATTAGATAGAAAATAAAATTCTAAAAAGTAATGTGAAAGTCGTTTCTGAAAATTCAATTTCGTTTGAAAACTAAAAAATCTGGAAATCGGTCAGCATTGCCCATCAACACCAGTTTTGAAGATTTTGAAAATAATTCTGAAAAATTTCAGAAAATCATGAAAAATCTAAATATTGGAAAACAACGTTTGAAACTGAAATCGGTCAATTCGGACTACCAGAAGTCAAATCGAGCAGTATGCCGGTATCGGTTTCCCGATCCAGGTCAGGACTGACTCTAAGACTGAGACTCCAGATCCGATACCAAATAACATAAGCAATCACAATCCAAAAACAATTACTGGAAGAAAATTGAGATAATACGATCAAAAAAATTGGGACACGTATCGAGTACGTATCCCGGGAACGGGGTGCTACACACATTCTGGTGGTTATCATTACTTCCTTGTTGGATAGAAGGATCATTCCTCTACTGATGACATTTGGATCACAGAAGAAGAATTTTCGTCGCCTTGATCCTGGCCTCTTTGGGGTTATTTACGCTTTACCTCGTTTGAGATGAGTTATTTTAACCGGGTGGAATGGTGGAGATCATAATTAGGAGTTAATTATTATGTTATGTTATGTTATTTATTTATTAGCTGTTATTTAATTTTATGTAATTAGAGTTTCTTGATTATCAAGTTTTGTTTAGTTTTCTAGTTTATGTTAGATGCCTACCTATAAATAGGCCTCTTTGTTTTCATTGTGGAAGAGCTTTGTTTTATGGAAATATAGATTATCAGAATTTCTCTCTCTAATTACTCTCTTATCTCTCTCTAAATTCTCTCTTCTTCTCTTCTCTTTTTCTCTCTAGGTCACTCCCCTTACCCTTATGTCATTATAGTCAAAAAATGACATCTTGGAATAAATTAAGATGGTCTCTGATTTGTGAGAGTAGAATGAGGGTACTAACGAAAAAGGACTCCGAGGTCTTAAATTTGCCTTTTCTACTGCAACATGGAGAAAAGATTTGCGGAGATCAACCTTCATTTTAAATCAAGTGATCAGGTGTGATTATTCCTTAGGATTGCTACAAACCCAAGTCATTAAGTCTTGCTTAGAGAATAAAATCCATTTTTTTTTTCTTTTTTGCAATATGTACTACCGTTATTCTAACAAAAAAGGTGCATGTGTTGCCTTATCCTACAGTAATTTATAAATTAAAGTTTAGTTCTTATCAGGCTTTAGACTCTTCAAGTCAAAAACTTAGGGCTAGCCCAATTTTGATTAAAATAATAAGTCGACCGTATGGAAGAAAGAGGAGGATGAAAGCAAAGACTTGTTTTTGTTTTTGTTTTTGTTTTTTTTTTTCCTAATTAAGGGAGGGAGTTACTTGAAAGATACCTGATGTCTGCGCGACATAAAATTCGAACAATAAATCTCGTTGGTGAGCGAAACTCTTAACGAACTCAGAGGTGTCACTGAGCCACATGCGGGAAACGAAAGCAAACACTTTGTTGAACTTAGAAATTGTTCTGCAATTCTTAGCATCCATGCATGCATGCTAACCAAAAAAAAATAATTGTAGCAAAAGTAAGAAAGTGAAATTCAGGGCTTCCACCGCACAAAAAAAGAAATGGAGAAGTAAACGAGTGTTTGAAATAATGTATGAAATACTGCTAAGCTATTTAAATTAAACTTTCAAGAAGAAAGAAACTTCTCTATTTTGATCGAGGCGTGCGTAGCACTATCCTTAAGAGTAGGTCGCGCCCTTCTGAGAGAATACCTTGGTGCAGCAGGTTGATGACGACCTACCCTCCAAGATTCAATGATCGCTGGCCCTGCAAGCGTGCACTCGCAATGCAGAGGCACTCGAACAGCTCGATTTTGTTTCCTTAGAGATACAGGAAAGAACTGAAGAGTTTTATGAAAATATCAAGGGAGGAAGAAGATGGTTGAGTTATGTTTTTGAGAGCAGAAAGTAGGTCCTTTATAAAGAGAGTTTATCATTATTAGAAAATTTTTGAGCAGAGAAACCAATCTTTGGACAGAAAAATAATCTTTGGATAGAGAAAGAAATCTTTCCTTGTGCAGAGGAATAATATTGCCTTGGAAAGTGTCACTGCAGAACTTGGGCAGAGAGCTCTCAAGGGTTAACTCTGACATGACAGGACATGAAAAGATACGAATTTCAACAGTTATTTCTGACCCAAATATTGTGACAGGATTTAGAAAGATTTTATTTTAATTTCAAACTCAAAAATAAAATTGACAAAACTTAGCCTATTCGGATCACACCCGCGAGGTTCTAAAACCCGAATTTGCATCCCCTGCGCGTGCGATGCGGGCGCACATGCTCATTAAGATTTTCCGAACCTGGTAACTCAATTTCCTTCACTTGGCCTCAAAATGGGCTTGTGTGCGCGCGAGCACCCCTGATTTCTTGCCCACACAACCCATAGTGAAAGAGACTCCATATATAAACACTAAATAGTTCTTTTTCTATCCAATATGGGACTAAAAAAACTTTATTTAATTTTAAAATACCCTCAAAATACTAACAACCCTCCACTATTTCAAAATTAAAAAGAAGGATAATAGGAATGAGAGAGAAGAGGAGGAAACATGAGAACTCAATGCTTCATTAGTGGTGACTTTTGGTTTATGAACCACTACCTAGGATATGTAGGTGTGTCCCACAGGAGTTGGTGAAATATAAAGTTTCTATGAACCAATCTTTCTAATTATGGATCATTGACCTACTACCCACATATCATTCTTAGAACTGAGCTGTTCAAAATGGATTGGCGCGAATCGGCCATACACCATACCTGGACATTCATGAGCGCTCTAGAGAATATGTCTACATTCTCATAGGAAGCGGCCCCATTTCCACACTCATATTGGTGAATTTATCAAGCGTGCATTGCAATTAAACACACTACCCAATAAGGACTATGGTAATCCATTAAAAGTTAATGCTCATCCTTTCAGCATTGCAATTTACACTATCTATATCATAGAAAAGACATCATAGGAAAGGACTTCTTAATAATAAAATAATAATAGTGCATCACCAAGTCAACAAATGATCTGTTATTACCCATATGAACCTACTTCATTAGTTCATCAATCACATAGGTTGGATTACTATCATTTTTGACTCTTTGTTATAGACATGAGCCCCATTCCCCTCTATTTATTCTCCACTAGTTTTAAAAGTACACCTAGAGGGGGGTGAATAGGTGTAAGACTAATTTAATGACAAATAATGCGAAATTAAAAACTATTGCAACGCACTTAGTGTAACCAAAGAGTGTCTCCAAATTTTCGGTGAACGCTCTGGACTATCTCCTCTAAATTCCTCTAAATAAGAGTTGAGGTGCTTGTAAAGCTATATTGATTTAACACAAGTATGGCACACAATCAAACTCAAGCATATAAATGATATGAATAATATGATACAATGCACAATAAGAGAGAGTGAGTTAAGAGATAGTGGATCAATCGCTAACAAAAGATATGTTTCGAGGTTCTAGTCACTGCTCTACGTCCCCGCCTTCACACATAAGGATTTCCACGATATCGTCCACACAGGACTTCTCACACAGGGAACCTCCACTGAGGATTTAGGTAATACAAACCGAGAGTATACAACTCTTCTCTCCAACAATACAATCTCTACACAAGAGGCAAGGTACAACACAAATCACCTCTACACTTAGAGGGACGGGCACTTAGCCAAACAACTATCAACCTCACACAAGAGAGATAAGACACAAAGCCACAACTCCAACAATCACCGCTTCACTAAGAGGGATACTAACATAGCCTCCACAATTACCTCTCACTAAAGGGATAACAACACAATCACCTCTCACTAGAGGAATATCACAAAGTAAGGAGGGTTTACAACACTTGGTGGTTGTAACCCCTGCTCCCCGGTGTACGTATCACCGAATCGGTACGCGATACGACGTACAAAAATTGATTTGACCTCCGTAGTAGTCCGATTGAGTTGATTTCAGTTTCAAAAATCATTTTCTAATATTTGAGATTTTTCAGGATTTTCTGGCAATTTTCTGGATTATTTTGGAAAAACTCCGTAGTCGGTGTCGACCGATACCAATAATTGACTTTACGATTTTTATTTCACAAATGGTGTTGGATTTTGAGAATCCGCTTTCACATGTGCCTTAAAATTGTGTGATCTACGTTAGGATATTTTTGGAAATTTTTCTGATTTTATCGAAAATCCGGCCAAACCGGTGTCGCCCGTATCGGCGAGAAACTCCGGGATTTTTAATTTGCAAACCGGAATGGGTTTCTACAAACCGTTTTCATATTACGTCTCAGGATAATATTCTCTATTTTTTATAATTTTTGGACACCGTTCGGAGTTGGTCGAATATTGGGCCAATATAATAAGAATTAAATATTATTTTTTTATCTTTCTTTTTCTTTCTTTTCTTCTCCTTTCTTCCCTTCTCTGGAGACTTCCCACCGCCAACGCACCGCCTTCTCTCTCTCTTCTTTCCCCTCTTTAAAATCCCTCCTCCTCTCTCTTTTCTCCCATCTATTCTCTCTCTCACTCTCCCACTTTCTCTCTCCTCTCTCTTATCTCTCTCTTCTCTCTCTCTTTCTTTCTCCCAATACTTTCTCTCTCTCCCACTGACCGCCGCCGGCTCCAATTCCAGCGACCCCAGCCAAGCGCCGCAGCCGCAGCCGCCGCTGCCCGGGCCCCGCCGCGCCACAGCCGCCGCCGGTGGCGCGCGCCCCTACCCGCCGCGCCACCCCCTTCTTCTCTTCTTCTTCTTCTTTCTTCTTCTTCTTCACTGTAAATCTCTTTTTCCCCTCTTCCCTATCTCTCTCTATTTCTCTCTCTCTCCTACTCTCCTCACTCTCTCTCTCTCTCCCTGACCCTCAGTCGCGCCGCCGGCGGCCGGGACCGCCGCCGGCGGGCCCCCGCCGCCACGGCCAGCAAGCTGGCCGGCTTACTCTTACAGCAGCAGCAATAGCTGCTGCTGTTGCTCTGTTGATGGGTTCGGGTGTAAACCCGAACCCATTAACTCTTTCTGGGTTATGGTCTAAATCCCCCCAAACCCGTTAACCCAATTACCCAATAACTTAAGTTATGGGTTTGGGTATTGGATCCAAACCCGACCCGTTATCTCACCAAACCCGCTCCGAAACCCAATAAAGGTACTTTTACATAAAACCCCTTGTTATTATTTCTTATTTGCATTTCAATAATTTTATTACATATTTAACCCCATTTTATTCCTTTTCATATGCGGGCGATATCGGGAGCATCCGGACTCCGATTTGGACGATTCTGGATCCGTTGCGATCGTGGGAAAGAGGGCTATCTTCCCATGGCTAGTTTGTGAGTGTTTTTCTTTTTGAAATTATTTATTTCTATTTAATACCATAGGTGATTACTTTAGTTATGCACTTGACATTATCGGTTAAGCATTATAAAAGAACTGTATCATAGGATAGTAAATATAAACAAGAAACGAATACAGATAAAGGACCACGAGACACTGTCACTACATGGATCACTGGTATGGTTCTACAATACTGTGACAGGTACACTGATACGCGTCTGGTTACACCACACATACACGCGTACTCTATGATACGAACTCGTGTCACTATTCCCCTGTTACCATTTCCGACCCTAGTACACGGAACACCGTTTTTCATATACATAGCAGTTACCCTGAATATCATTATTTCATGTAGGTGTCAGGTAGTTTCATGTACACGTCTCACCATGACGTAGATACTGAGATTCACGACACGATGACATGGATACTGTAGGTCACTGGACACGGTATGACATTATACACTGACCACTGTTATTACATGTGCTATCACATAGATTGCTACACATATATGTTCCACTGGTACACGGATATACCCATGCACAGATTACCATCATGTCATATAGTGTGATTATCGTTACATGACTTCTCGGCATATCACTGTTACACATGCATGTATGGTTTCTTTATTCTTGTCATATAGATTCCCGCTTAGATTACATGTATTATTGTTCCATGTTACCGTATTCATGTTATATGATTGTTTCCTGTTACTGATACGGATATTCCGGATACTGGACATGAGAGCTGTTGATATGCGATATGTGGAAATCCCACATCTATTGTTCCCGTTTCCCGGTATATTGTTCATGTTATCTTGTTCATGTTATATTGTTCCTGATTCCCGTGATATTGTTCTACGCTATCAACAGAGCTCAGGTCCAGTTATCAAGTTACCCGTATCATGTACAGTAGTTATTCTTGTTACATTGTATACTTGATATAACAGATCGTAAAGCTAACTTGGGTATGGGGGAGACTTGACGGTTGATTAGATCTTATCGGGTGATGTACTGGATCCATATTGTTTTCCCACTGCAGGGGACGGTAGTGCCACCTACCAATTGCTCCATGAGCTCTTGTTACTTGATTCATGCTCCCCTCTTAGCGGAGGGCCCTGGTCTTAGCAGCCTGGGCTTGTTTAAGGCCGTGATCCCGGGTATGCACGGATACATCCACCCGATAAGAACTTCTCGACCATGGGTTTCCAAGTAACATAATAAAACAGTATACACAATAGTGACGTCGGGAACACTTGTTATTTGGTCACTCTTTCGTTTGGATAATGGTACCCGTAGGCCATGTCCGGATGGGTTCGACTGGAGTGCGGGCTCCAGTATGAACTGCCAGTGGTATGGGACACTGGAAGAGATTGATTAAAATATCAGGTGGTACTGATTGCTACTATTGGATAAATAACATGACTTGCCTGATACATATTTTCTATTGTTTAGTTGTACATGTTCCTGTACCTGATCATTTCGCCGGTATATGTTGTTACCTTACCTGTTTCATGCTATATATTCTGTGGTATCCTACTCATGTACATGTATCTCTGTTACTTTGCTTGGTATATGTTACTCTTTTTGTGGTGGCATACTCCGCATGTTCTGCATTGCATCTATTCTGTTTTCATATGCCCACCTGCATGTTCATATTGCATATGTCCACCTGTATGGTCACTGCTATCACGTCACCACTAAACGACAGTATTTATGATATAAACCGGATACGCCTAAAGACATGACCAGATGATAACCGGCTAGGTAGTGATGGTATTAAAAGATGACATGCTTATATCGTTCATGTTATATACTTAGGATATGGTGTCACTATTACAACAGCATGTATTATCTATTATTATTGTGCTGGTATTACTATAGTACATATTATTGCCTCCTTCATTTTTCCACTCACTAGGTCGCTTTCTGACGACCCTGGGTTTGCATGCCAAGGTTGGAGATCCGAGTTACCGTAGCTTCAGAGAGTGCCTTGGAGTCACATGGGAGATTCCTCATCGGGACTATTCATAGGTATTTTAGTGCTTTATTTCTGTTATCTTATTTGCCCTCTTTTTCATATCTGTTATGATCGCTAACCTCTTCTGCAGGTATTCTTGTACTTATTTCATGCTGGAACTCATGTGTATATGGAAGTTATATCCTGTACTGAGGCTTAACGTACTCGTGAGTGTGTTTTTACCTCGCGTATGTACGTCGTCATAACGTCTCCGTACCTGCGGGATCGGGGCGTTACAATGGTATCAACAACCACGAACCAATTTTTCTCACAGAAATAGATCCTAATAGGTAGGATAGGTAGATAGCTCAAGTGTGAGAAAAAACAAAGAGTTTGGAAATTAAAATGACAAAGAAAACTCTTGGAAAAAAACTCTAGATTAAAATATAAATGAAGATCAAAACAACTTCCAAAGACTTTCTTTTTCCTTGATTTTTTTCAACCCTTTAAAACAAATAAAGATTGATTTTTTAAAATAAAAACTCTTTTAAAACTTGTACCTAAAACACTTTTAAAGATGAGAAAATTTGCTCTTGAAATTGTTATTGAAAACAGCCCAAAGAAGTGGGTATTTAACCCAAAAAAAAATCTGCTTGTTGGCAACAGCAAAGGGCAATTCTGCCCTTCCGGTCGACCGGCCGGTCGACCGGCCAGCGGTCACTTTTCTGACCGTTGTGCCTGCTGTCGACCGTGCCTAGCCGACGGTCGACCGGCCCCCACCCGAGAGGTGCTCTCAGTCGGTCGACCGCGCGGTCGATCGGCCAAGTGGGCAGGCCTTTGTGCACGTCCTGCGCACATCGGTCGACCGTTCTGGTCCGGTCGACCGCCAGAGCAATCTGGCTGGGTTTTTAAGATTTAAAAACTTGGTATTTTAATTCCAATTAAATCCCACAAAATCACATAATTTCACAAAAAAAATAAGTTCTTTTATTATCTTTGAAATACAAATATGCGTGACAAAAATTCAACACATATTACAAACTATTTGAACCATTTTTGTGATATGAAAATTTGCCTTAAATACAAAAACCGTATTTTCCAAACTTCGGATTTTTGAAATGGAAAATCGTTTTCTCCAAACTTATGTAAATACAAAAACATGATATTGAAACAACTTTGAAGCATATTGTATATAGATAAAATCTAATATACATATAAAGATTTATATCTATGTTTTTGACATGAAATCTAATATCGATTAAACCGAAAAACCAAAACCAAATAAAGTTTAAACTTGTGTGTGTATGTGACCTTGAGCATATCAACGCTATCTAATCTTTACACAAGATCTAAACATACTAAACACAATACGGAAGTCTTCTTGTAGAACTCCTTCTTCAAGCCGACTCGATCCAAAACGCGATCCACCGAGCTTGACTCCAACCGAGTACTAGATGCGATCTTGATGTACGAGCTCTTGAATCAACATATGATAGCTCCAAAGTACCTTTGTTGAAGCTAATCACCTACTAATATCTTGATCAAATATCTAAAAATATATATATCAAGATTATTATAAACTATAACTACATGAGTTAATCATCAGCAAAACTAGAGTGAAGGGCCTCTAGGCCAACAGTTTTCTTCCTAGTAGTTTGGTAAATGGATAACTTATTATTAAGATTTGACCTCACATAGTCAAGGGATATGATCCCATCATCCAGCAGCTGCTTTATAATTTTATGTCTTAGGCGTATATGTCTACTCTTTCCATTGTATATTTTATTCTTAGCTCTAGCAATAGTAGCCTTATTATCACAATGAATAGGTACCGACGGAGCTGGTCTCTTCTAAATTGGTATATCAATCAAAAGATTTCTGAGCGACTCAGCTTCAATACCTACCTTCTTTAAGGCAACAAACTCAGACTCCATAGTGGAGCGACCTGTGACGGTTTGCTTGGATGATTTTTAAGACACCGCGCCCCCACCAACTGTGATCACATATCTACTTGTGGACTTTAACCCATCAGAATTGAAGATCCATTTAGCATCTGAGTATCCCTCTAACACAGAAGAAAAGTCACAATATGTCAAATTATAATTAATAGTTCCTTTTAGATACTTTAGCACTCGATATAATGCTGTCCAATGGTCCTTATTAGGACAGTTAGTGTAACGACTAAGTCGTCTCACGGCATAAGCAATGTCAGGTCGTGTATAATTCATCAAGTGCATTAAACTACTAATGATTTGTGCATACTCAGATTATGACACACTTTGTTCTTTATTCTTTCTTAAGTAAATGCTGTCATCATAAAGTGTGGAAACATGAGTGCAGCAAAATGACCAAATCTTTTCAACATTCTTTTATATAGTGTCCTTGAGAAAGCATGATACGATCAGAATCTCTAGTTATTTTAGTTCCTAAAATCATATCAACTTCACCCATGTCTTTCATATCAAAATTAGAGGACTAACATAATTTGGTGTCATTTATAATTTCTAAGTTTGTACCAAATATAAGCATATCATTAACATATAAACATATGATAACACCAACATTATCCTCAAATTTAGTATAGATACATTTATTAGCATCATTAATCTGATAACCATAGGAAGCAAAAACATTATCAAATTTATCATGCTATTGTCTGGGTGCTTGTTTTAAGTCATACGAAGATTTTACAAGTTTGCAGACTTTGTGTTTATTTTCTGTTCACATAACCTTCAGGTTGGTTCATATATTTCTTCTTCCAATTCTCCATTAAGAATGCAATTTTAACATCTATTTGATGTATCACTAGCTTATGAATAGATGCTAAAGCAAACAACACTCTAATATATGCAATTCTAGTCACAGAGCAAATGTATCAAAATAATCAAAGTCTTTCTTTTAAGTGTATCCTTTCGTAACCAATCTAATGAAATCACCTAGAGGGGGGGTGAATAGGTGATGGCTATATGAAATATGGCAATAATGCGGAATTTAAAATTAACTTAACAATTAGCACAATACACAAATTCTTGCAAGTAATAGACAATATAAAAGTGCAAGTAAAAAGAGATAGAGTTTAGAGAGATTTGATCAACGCAAACACAAGGAGTTGTTTCCGAGGTTCGAGCCACGCTCTACGTCCCCGCCTTCACACTTGAAGGATTTCCACTATTGAGGATCCCACTGGATCAACAATACAAGGACACACTTGTCCGTCTCTCGTGATGCCGCAACACCACCTTGAGCACACTAGCTCGCCTTGAGGCCGATGCCTCTACAACTTCACTCAAGTAGGAAAAGAGTGATCACACTTGATCACTTTACAAAAGCTCACCAAGCACAATCCTAGAACCAAATATGTAGATGTAGATATATGGGATTGTGTAGTGCAAAGCTAGAGAGAAGTAGAGATGTAGGCTTCAAGATGGGTGATTGGAATTTTGGCTTTTGAGAGAAAATCTTGTCTAAAAGGAAGAGCTTGGAAATCTTTAGAAATCTCTTGTAAAAATATTCTTGATGGCTCTTAAATTGTTTTGCAATGGTTGTCCCATCAATATGAGGTGACCCTCTATTTATAGGGTCAAAAACATCCTAAGAGATTCGTTGGAATCAAATCCCAAAAAAAAAAACAGTCAGAAAAAATAGCTGTTGGATCTGTCAGAACTTTTGACAGAGTCCGGTCGACCGGGTCGGTCGACCGCCAACGG
This sequence comes from Agave tequilana, assembly GCA_038442645.1. Classification (NCBI taxonomy): domain Eukaryota; kingdom Viridiplantae; phylum Streptophyta; class Magnoliopsida; order Asparagales; family Asparagaceae; genus Agave; species Agave tequilana. The sequence goes on along the minus strand of JAVJIF010012074.1, from coordinate 66,734 downwards.
TCAAAAATATGACCGTTGGGGTTCATCGGTCGACCGGGTCGGTCGACCGAAACTCCTGTGAAGGCAAGTGTACATCGGTCGACCGGGTCGGTCGACTGATATAGACGTGCACAGTATTGTGCACATCGGTCGACCGGGCCGGTCGACCGGTTACTGTGAGTTCTGAAAAACAGAACTTCCAGAACCAGAAATCTTGGGTTTTTGGATTTGGGTCTTGGGTAGGATTTTTGGAACTTGTAAAAACATAGAGTATGAGCATGTGTCATACTTCTATCATGTTAAAATAGTTTGATAAAATCCTTTTGATAGAAACTTGTTTTTCCATAAAATTGTTTTTCCAAAAAACTATTGTTTTTCTAAAAATCTTATTTCCAAAATATGTTCTCTTTAGATCTAAGTTAGAAAATGGAATTTGAAAATCTTTTTGAAGCCATGAACCTAACTAAGAGGTGTGTGGTGTGATAATCCCATAGCTCTACTTCTAATATCTAGCTTTGACAAAATATCTAAAAATAAAAAATAAAAATACAACTCTTGTTTTTTTTTGTTGTCTTGGTCTTGTCTTGATCTTCATATCATCATCTTGATCCCAAAGCATCCTAGTTGTGCATAGCTTGGGAATTTTCATTTTGCGGCGTCCAAACTTGTGAGTCTTTTAGCGGAGCCGTCAAAAACCTGTTCTTGAACCTGAAATCCTTTTAAACAAAAATATAAATACATAACTAAATATGTTTTGTTATCATCAAAATAACTGGGATAATGGCCTTTGGGCCAACAATCTCCCCTTTTTGATGATGGCAAAACATATGTAGTTATCACAAAATATTTTGGGTAGAGACTTCAAATGAAGCTCCCCCTCAACACATGCATATATAGGAAAAACATATGTAAATGATAAACACCATATTTCATGCCAACAAATAATACCAAATACTCATGTCATAGAATAGATGAAGGAAATGAGTTCATACATGACATAAATAAGAGATACATAAAAAACAAAAGATAACCATGTCCACAACACATACAAGAAATACATGTCCAAAGTAAAATAAAAATAAATACTACATGTCCCAACAACAAATACTACATGTCCAACACACAAAATATCCAAAACACAAATACTACAAAATATCTCTCTCAAAATAACTCTCCCCCTTTTTGACATCATCAAAGGGGAGGTCACTCCTCAGCACCATCATCACCGTCATCGCCGTCTCCGTCATCATCACCACCTTCCTCTGAAGAAGCAACCTCCTCTGGATCCATGCCATCGACTCTGGTGCGCGGTGGTGGAACAGAAGAGCGAGCTCTGAGAGGAAATGGAGGACCGGTGGCTGGAAGTCGACAAGCAGTCGGAGTCCGATCAGGAACGAGCATGTCAAATTTTGAGAAAAGGGCCTGAAACTGAACATCCACGAATCTCATGGAGTCAGCAAAATATGACATGTCGTTTCGGACCTCCGCCCAAAAAGCAGCGTCCTGAAGAGCACGAGCATCTAACTCTGCACGAATGGCTGCATCGCGCTGCTCGGCCCAGGCCTGATGTGCCTCGAGCTGAGAGCGGACCTCCGAAGAGACAAGATCAAGTAACTCAGGAGGAAATACAGGTGCTGCAGAAGAAGAAGATCCTGGTGCTGAAGATGAGCCAGGACCAGCAGGAGGAAGATGTGGTTGCACAGGAGCGTGTCTACGCAGCTGAGCTTCCATCATCTTCAGGACAACTCCATTGATGTGGGTCAGGGGATTGGAAGGAGTTTCAGCGGAGAGATCAAAGTCAAGGGCCTTAAGAAGATGGGTGATAAGCATGCCGTAGGGCAAGCTTCTACCCGCAGTACGGATCTGATCAGAGCCCATATGAGACGCTATGACTCTAGGAAAGTTTACCTTAATCCCTTTAAGGAGGCAATAGATAATCAAAGGGACACAACCCCTAGCGTGGCTATACTCACCATGCTTGGGGACAATGTTGAAGAAAATAATCTTGGCAAGGACTTGAGATTGAAGAGTGTACCTACTCACAACCTCGTTTCTAACCAAGCCGGGATTGTCATTCCCGTGGATTAGAGTAGAGGCGGTGAGTGAAGATTCACCCTCCGGAAATTCAAAGTCATGCAAATCATGTGAGTACACATCTGCTCCGCCAGTGGAGAGATGCAGAATCCTAGCAAATCGACCTATAGAAATGTCGATGTTTCCTACCTAAGACCCTAGATGTGATCCGATTTCCATCGAATTCAAAATTGGCATAAAAGTAAGGAACAAGGGAGGTGTAAACTTGTTCCTTGATGGTTAGGAATTCCACTAAATTGTTGTTTTGCAAGATTTGAGGGATATCTAGATGTTCAAATCCTGAATGGCTACAAATCTCACTGAGTTGATATTTCTAGTAGAGAGATGGGAGTATCTATCAGCTGCAAGATCATTTATAAAGGGGCGAATGGGTCTAGGAGCTTGGGAGGAAGGTTGTGCAACTTCCTTTCCCTTCTCAGATCTGGAACGTTTAGGCATGATGAATAAAGATTTGATTTTTAGGTGTAATCAAGTTTAGGGCACGATCTAGATGCTTAGAAACTTAGATTGATGACAATAGAAAATAGATTCCTAAGCAAGAAAAGGAAATTAGAGTAAAAAATCGGATTTTTACCTTAACAGAGAAAATCCAAAACCCTAGACTGAAAATCTTGAAATTCTCCGAATCTGGTGGTTGGATGATCCTGAAATCGAAGATCTGGAAGGAGAATGAGGAAATTGAGATGGGTTTTTAATTGATTTGGATTTGGTTGAGAGTTGGAGAGAATAAATTTGGGAGAAAATGGGTGTCTTCGGTTCGCTGAGAGAAGTGTGAGAGAGAGAGAGAGAGAGAAAAAGTGAAGAGAAAACACAGATATAGGGCAAAATACGACGATCGGTCGACCGGGTCGGTCGACCGAAACAACCCGAGAGCTCTGTAAACATAGAGCGGTCGACCGGGTCGGTCGACCGATTTAACCCGAGAGCTCTGCAGGCAAGATCGGTCGACCGGGACACATAGTCGGTCGACCGATAACAGAAAAGAAATAAAAATTTCTTCTCAGACAGAGTCGGTCGACCGGGTTATATAGGTCGGTCGACCGGCTTTGCCTGAAATCTGTTATCAGCCCAAAAAAAATTTTTAAAATAATTTGTAATCAAAATAGGTGTGATATATAAACATATAGGAATACACCAATAGGTTTTAAATCTTCATTAAGTTATTACAACATCAAAATTCAAGGAATCCCTTTTAAATTTTATTTTTCATATTTAAACAAGGATTTTAAAGATGTTGAAGCCGAATACCCAGTGACGGGTTCTGAACTTCATCCTCTTGATTCCTCTTGAATGAGTTGAGGTGCGCAATTGCCATCTTTAAGGTGTTTGTTTAAATAGGAAATTTTACAAATGTTTATTTTTTTTATTTATGAAAATAATGTGTATATGTATACAAGTATATAGTCACAAATTATAAACTACACATGTGGACATACATTAAACAAGGCATGAAACAAAAAAAATATGGAAGTTAACACAAGGCACATATACAATTATGATAGAAAAATAGTTCTATACAAGCATATATCAATAGAGTACAAAAGTAAACTATCAATTCTATACATATGTATACATGACTAAAAATCAAAAACTTAACATGGCATATACAATCATGATAGAGTTGCAAGTTTATACTAATCATGTATCAATGAGGCATAAAATTAAACTAGCAATCCTATAACAATTGTATATACAAAAATAAACTCTTAAATGGAGATGTTACCAATTTACGGGCAATCTCCACAAATAGGTGCCTCCACGATAGCGATGCATGCATGATTTGTTCTTTAAGCTCCGATGCATCAACCACCCGGGCACCACCTCCTCCTAAGTCTTGGAGGGTGTAGATCCACCTATACCTGTATCATTTAAATTGGTGGCTCTTTTGGTACCCAAATCTTAGTGGGTCCTTTGGGGTTAGATCCGGGGCGTACCCAAACAAATTTATTCTTTACATTATTCTTAGCATAGCAAAATTTTTCTAAATGGCCTTTGCGGCCACAATGTGTGCAAATATAAATTCTACCACTATTGTACATAAAAGCATGGTTATGTGTGTGTGCATGTCTATGTGTGGAGTGTTTATGATGAACATGTTTCCCTTGAGCTACTCCCTTAGGAAATTTAGATGCAAGCTTGTTAAAATCAAATGCACATTTCTTTAAAGTTTTATCTAAAGAATCAACACGTTTTTGAATTTCAATAAAAACATTTTTATCACTAGAAATCATGGGGGTTTTTCCTTTATTAGCTACCTTATACTTATCAAAATCATTTTTCAATTTTTCAAAAGAAGTAGATAACTCATTTTTCTCTTTTAAACAAATTTCAAGTTTATTTTTCAAAACATCATTTTCTTTTTTTAATTTCTTATTATGAGATTGTGAAATCTCATACCTATGTTGCAATTCTTCAAAAAATTGAGCAAGTTCATCCATTGTGAGATCATCATCATCAATGGAAGGTTCTATACATACCTTAGATGGTTCCTCACCTTGTGCCATAAAACACATGTTGGCGGCGTCGTGCTCCTCTTCGGATTCCGACTCCGAATCATCCCATGTAGCGGCCAAGGCCTTCTTCTTTCTTTGCCCATTCTTGGATGTGGTTGCTTGTAGAGCGGGGCAATCGGCAATTAGGTGACCGATCTTCTTACAATGAAAGTAAGGACCGGGTTCTTCTCTTTTCTTCTCGTACCTTCCTTGAGGCTTCCCTCTTCGGAAGTTACTTTGCCGTCCTTTCTTGTAAAACATCTTGCCCACCTTCCGGATGAGCATGGCGAAGTCCTCATCGCAATCTTCGGATGAGTCGTCTTCCTCAATGGTAGTAGGAGTGGCTTTGAAGGCAATCGTCTTCTTCTTTGGTGCCTCCCTCTCTTCTCTAACTTTCATCTCCATCTCATGCGTCTTGAGATTTCCGATGAAGCCGGAGAAGTCCATCTCCTCTTTGTCGTTGAGCTCCTTGAGTGTGGTCGCCTTGACTTCCCAAGCTTTGGGAAGAGCTCTAATCACCTTCCTTATCTTTTGATCATTATCAATCTTGTCGCCTAAGGAAGAAAGAGCATTAGTTATTTTTGTAAAACGGGTGAGCATGTCATCAATGCTCTCATTATCAAACATATAGAAATTCTCATATTGAGAACGTAGCAAGTCAACTTTGGCTCTCTTGACTTGAGACGTTCCCTCATGAGTTACAATGAGTATGTTCCAAACCTCAAATGCGGATTTACAATTAATTATGCGTGCAAGGTCATCCTCATTCAATGCTTGGGTTAATGCATATTGTGCCCTAGCATTAGCCTCATAGTCTTTGCAAGTATCCTCGGACCATGTGCTCTCATCACTAGTGGGTTCAATGAAATCTTTGGTTATGGCCCTAGCTACCCTAACTCCTAGGGATTTAAGGAAGAGATTCATTTTCACCTTCCAAATGGGGAAGTTTAAACCATCAAACTTAGGTGGGGATTTAATGCTAGAAAAGTCCATGGATGCCATGAATGAACAAGTAAATGTAAATGCAACACAAATGTATATAGCCAAATATGGATCTCCCTAAGGTGGTTAGACCTAAGTTGTAGGGTTAGGCTCTGATACCAATTGAAATCACCTAGAGGGGGGGTGAATAGGTGATGGCTATATGAAATATGGCAATAATGCGGAATTTAAAAATTAACTTAACAATTAGCACAATACACAAATTCTTGCAAGTAATAGACAATATAAAAGTGCAAGTAATAAAGAGATAGAGTTTAGAGAGATTTGATCAAACGCAAACACAAGGAGTTATTTCCGAGGTTCGAGCCACGCTCTACGTCCCCGCCTTCACACTTGAAGGATTTCCACTATTGAGGATCCCACTGGATCAACAATACAAGGACACACTTGTCCGTCTCTCGTGATGCCGCAACACCACCTTGAGCACACTAGCTCGCCTTGAGGCCGATGCCTCTACAACTTCACTCAAGTAGGAAAGAGTGATCAACACTTGATCACTTTACAAAAGCTCACCAAGCACAATCCTAGAACCAAATATGTAGATGTAGATATATGGGATTGTGTAGTGCAAAGCTAGAGAGAAGTAGAGATGTAGGCTTCAAGATGGGTGATTGGAATTTTGGCTTTTGAGAGAAAATCTTGTCTAAAAGGAAGAGCTTGGAAATCTTTAGAAATCTCTTGTAAAAATATTCTTGATGGCTCTTAAAATTGTTTTGCAATGGTTGTCCCATCAATATGAGGTGACCCTCTATTTATAGGGGTCAAAAACATCCTAAGAGATTCGTTGGAATCAAATCCCAAAAAGAAAAACAGTCAGAAAAAATAGCTGTTGGATCTGTCAGAACTTTTGACAGAGTCCGGTCGACCGGGTCGGTCGACCGCCAACGGTCAAAAATATGACCGTTGGGGTTCATCGGTCGACCGGGTCGGTCGACCGAAAACTCCTGTGAAGGCAAGTGTACATCGGTCGACCGGGTCGGTCGACTGATATAGACGTGCACAGTATTGTGCACATCGGTCGACCGGGCCGGTCGACCGGTTACTGTGAGTTCTGAAAAACAGAACTTCCAGAACCAGAAATCTTGGGTTTTTGGATTTGGGTCTTGGGTAGGATTTTTGGAACTTGTAAAAACATAGAGTATGAGCATGTGTCATACTTCTATCATGTTAAAATAGTTTGATAAAAATCCTTTTGATAGAAACTTGTTTTTCCATAAAAATTGTTTTTCCAAAACTATTGTTTTTCTAAAAATATTATTTCCAAAATATGTTCTCTTTAGATCTAAGTTAGAAAATGGAATTTGAAAATCTTTTTGAAGCCATGAACCTAACTAAGAGGTGTGTGTGTGTGTGATAATCCCATAGCTCTACTTCTAATATCTAGCTTTGACAAAATATCTAAAAATAAAAAATAAAAATACAACTCTTATTTTTCTTTGTTGTCTTGGTCTTGTCTTGATCTTCATATCATCATCTTGATCCAAAGCATCCTAGTTGTGCATAGCTTGGGAATTTTCATTTTTGCGGCGTCCAAACTTGTGAGTCTTTTAGCGGAGCCGTCAAAAACCTGTTCTTGAACCTGAAATCCTTTTAAACAAAAATATTAAATACATAACTAAATATGTTTTGTTATCATCAAAATAACTGGGATAATGGCCTTTGGGCCAACATCTAACTTTAAATTTATCCAAAGACCCATCAGGTTTCAGTTTTCTTTAAATATCCATTTGCAACCAATTGGTTTTGCACCTGGTGGAAAATCAACAAGTTCCCAAGTGAGATTCGATAACATGGATTCTAATTCATTATTAATAACCTCTTTTCAGAATGGAGCATCTGGAGAGAAGATAGCCTCTTTATAAGTGAAAGGGTCATCACTAACAAGAAATGTAAAGAAATCTTTACCAAAGTAAGTTCTTTTCTAACTCTTTTACATCTCCTTAGTTCAATCTCTTCATTATCATCAGATTCCTGTGCATGACTAGATGATGAAGCATGAGGTGATTTATCAACATGAGTTTTTAATGAAAAAACATGCTCAAAGAATTCTACATTTTTAGTTTCAATAATAATGTTAACCTCCATAACATTATTATCACTTCTAATAATAAGAAACTTATATGAAGCACTATGATGTGCATAACCTATAAATATGCTATCAAAAAATTTTGGTCCTAGTTTCTTTCTTTTGGGCTCAGGTAGAAGAACTTAGCTAGGCACCCCCATACTTTTAAATAGTTTAAGTTTGGTGTATAACCTTTCCAGATTTCATATGGGGTTATGCCGGTTTTCTTATAGGGTATTCTATTTTGAATATGACAAGTAGAGAGTATAGCCTCCTCCCACAGGTTCAGAGGTGCACCAGAACTTATAAGCATAGCATTCATCATATTTTTGAATATTCTTTTTTCCTTTCAGCAATACCATTAGATTCAGATGAATATGGAGGGATAGTCTCATGAATTATGTCATGTTATTCACAAAATTCATTAAATTGTTTAGATTCATATTCACCACCTCTATCTGATCTCAATCTCTTGATTTTCTTATTTAGTTGATTTTCAACTTCTGATTTATATTTCAGAAATATTTCAAAGGCTTCATCTTTAGATCTTAACAGATAGACTATTGTATATCTAGAATAGTCATCACTGAAGGTGATATAGAATCTTTTACCACCTCTAATTAAGTTATTTTCCAAGTCACTAAGATCACTATGAGTAAGCTCAAGCAATTCAGATTCTCTTTGCACATTTTTGTATGATTTCTTAGTAGATTTAGATTCAACACATATTCACATTTATGATGATCAGATATAGTTACATTATGAAAGAGACCTATATCTTTCATTTTCTTAATATAAGAAAAACTGACATGTCCTAACCTACCATGCCAAAGATCACAAGAGTCAATCATGTAAGTAGAAGAATTAGATGCATTTTCATTCATGATTTCAAGTACATTCAGCATAAATAAATCCGGACTACAGTACCCTTTACCAACAAATTGTCTATTCCTAGTTATTACAATTTTATCAGATCCAAAGCAGATCTTAACTCCAGCTTTTCTAAGAAGAGAAACATAAATGAGGTTCCAACGAATCTCAGGAACATGAAGCACATCTGTAAGAGAAAAGCTCTTCGCTGAAGTGAGCTTGAGAAGCAACTTTCCCTTACCCACAACGGGTGAGGGCCTCGAATCGCCCATGAACACTTGTTCATCATCAACAGAGGAGTAAGAAGAAAAGTTCCTCTGTCGGCACATATATGTCGGGTTGCCCCAGAATCAATCACCCAGTTCTTATTATGTTCAACCATGTTAACTTCAGAAATTACAGCAGCAATAATATCACTCTCAACCAGGCTAGCTTGTGGTTTGGATAGAGCCTCACCAGTCTTCCAGAACCTACACTGTGCTGAGTAGTGTCCGGGTTTGCCACACACAAAATAGTTTCCTTTCTTCTTGAAAGTAGAGTTGGGGTTTCTTTTTATCGTAGGGTCCTGATTTGATATGAATTTGGCTTATGAAAATGATTCTTTGGTTTAGAAGGCTTGCTTTCAATTAGATTTGCCTTGGAAGTAAGCTCCTTGGCCCTTTCAGTTTTCTCTATTTCTTTATTATTCTCTTCAATTCTAATATGATTATTACATCTTAAAGGTTCATTTGTTTTCTTTTGTACTTCAGTTCTTTCTTGTAATTTTTCTATAAGTCGGGTAGTTTTTCAATTAGGGCTCCAGCAACAAAAGCTTCAGGTAGGGTGATATTTTCATTTTTAAGATCATCAATTAGAACATGGTATTCATGAATTTGAGAGGAAATATCTTTTTCATTAGAAATGATAAAATTCAAAAAATTTCATAGCAAATTTTTGAGTTACATCATCTTCAAGAATGTATTTCTTATTAAGACTTTCTCAAATTTCAGTTGCAGTTTTGTAAGGACAGTAAACATCAATAGTGCATTACTAAGTGTGCTGAGAATGATGTGTTTACAAATTTTATTGGCTTTTTTTCAGTTTTGCAATTCTTTTTCTTTCTCTGATTTAGGATCAATTATAGCAAAGGCATAACCAGTTACATCAAATGTAGACATAACTTTTTCTTACCATCTTTTATAGTGGGTTCCATTAAATGGTTCAATCCTAGATATGTTAAACAGAGACTTAACATTAGTAGCAACAACCATAGCAATATCCAGATCTACTCTTAAGATTGTTAGAAAATAATGTATGAAATACTGCTAAGTTATTTAAATTAAACTTTCAAGAAGGAAGAAACTTCTCTATTTTGATCGAGGCGTGCGGAGCACTGTCCTTAAGAGTAGATTGCGCCCCTCTGAGAGAATATCTCAGTGCAATAAATTGATGACGAACAACCCTCTAGAATTCAACGATCGCTGGCCCTGCAAGCATGCACTCACAATGCACAGGCACTCGAACAGCTCAGCTTTGTTTCCTCTAAAGATGCAGGGAAGAATTGAAGAGTTTTAAGAAAATTTCAAAAGAGAAAGAAGATGGTTGAGTTGTGTTTTTGAGAGTAGGAAATAGGTCCTTTATAAAAAGAGTTTATCATCATTAGAAAATCTTTGGGCAAAGAAACCAATCCTTAGACAGAGAACCAATCTTTAGACAGAGGAAAAAATCTTTCCTTGTGCAGAGAAACAATATTGTCTTAGAAAGTGTCACTGCAGAACTTGGGCAGAGAGCTTTCAACGGCTAATTCTGACATGACAGGACATGGAAAGATACGAATTTCAACAGCTATCTCTGACCCAAATATTGTGACAGGATTCAGAAAGATTTTATTTTAATTTTAAATTCAAATTAAAATTGGCAAAACTTAGCCTATTCGGGTCACACCCGCGAGGCTCTGAAATCCGGATTTGCCCCCTGCGCGTGCGATGCGGGCGCACATGCGCATTAAGATTTTTTGAACCTGGTAACCCAATTTTCTTCACTAGGCTTCCAATTAGCTTGTGTGCACGCGAGCACCCCCTGATTTCTTGCCCACACAACCCATCATGAAAGAGACTCCATATATAAATACTAAAGAGCTTTTTTTCTATCTAATGTGGGACTAAAAGAACTTTGCTTAATTTTGAAAACCTTCAAAATACTAACAATCCCCCACTATTTCAAAATTAAAAGGAAAGATAATAGGAACGAGAAAGAAGAGGAGGAAACATGAGAACTCAATGCTTTAATAGTGGTGACTTTTGGTCTATGAACCACTATCTAGGATATGTAGGTGTGTCCCACAATAAGTTTGTGAAACATAAAGTTTCTATAAGTCAATCTTTTTAATTATGGATCATTGACTGACTACCCACAGATCATTCTTATAACCGAGCTGTTCAAAAGGGTTTGGCGCTAATCGGCTATGCGCTCTACCTGGTTATTCATGAGCGCTCTAGAGAATATGTCTACATTCTCATAGAAAGCAGCTCCACTTTCACGCTCATATAGGTGGATTCTTCAAGTGTGCATTGCAATTAAACACACCACCCAATAAGAGTTAGGGTAATCCATTAAGAGCTAATGCTTATCCTTTGCACATTACAATTTGCACTATCTACATCATAGGAAGAAACTTCTCAATAATAAAATAATGATAGTGCATCACCAAGTCAACAAAAATTTGTTATTTCTCATATGAACCTACTTCATGAGTTCATCAATCACATAGGTCGGGTTACTATTATTTTGACTTTTTGTTATAGACATTAGTCCCATTCCTCTCAATGTATTCTCCACTAGTTTTCTCCCTAGTGGTTTGGTAAATGAATCACTTATATTAAGTTCTGACCTCACATAGTCAAGAGATATGATTCCATCATCCAACAGCTGCTTTACAATTTTATATTTTAGGCGTATATGCCTACTCTTTCCATTATATATTTATTCTTAGCTCTAACAATAGTAGCTTGGTTATCACAATGAATAGACACAGACGGAGCTGGTCTCTTCCAAATTGGTATATCAATCAAAAGATTTCTGAGCCACTCAGCTTCAATACCTGCCTTCTCTAAGGCAACAAATTCAAACACCATAGTGAAGCGAGTTGTGACAGTTTACTTGGATGATTTTCAAGACATTGCACCCCTACCAAGTGTGATCACATATCCACTTGTGAACTTTAACTCATCAGAATCAGAGATCCAGTTAGCATCTGAGTATCCCTCTGACACAGAAGGAAAGCCACAATATGTCAAAGTATAATTAATAGTTCATTTTAGATACTTTAGCACTCGATATAATGCTGTCCAATGGTCCTTATTAGGACAGTGAGTGTAACGACTAAGTCGTCCTACGGCATAAGCAATGTCAGGTCGTGTATAATTCATCAAGTGTATTAAATTACTAATAATTTGTGCATACTCAGATTGTGACACACTTTGTTCCTTATTCTTTCTTAAGTGAATGCTGCCATTATAAGGTGTGAAAACAGTAGTGAGGTCAAAATGATCAAATCTTTTCAACATTCTTTTTATATAGTGTCCTTGAGAAAGTATGATATGATCAAAATCTCTTGTTATTTTAATTCCTAAGATCACATCAAATTCACTCATATTTTTCATATCAAAATTAGAGGACAAAAATGATTTGGTGTCATTCACAATTTCTAAGTTTGTACCAAATATAAGCATATCATCAACATATAAACATATGATAACACCAACATTATCCTCAAATTTAATATAAAAACATTTATCAGCCTCATTAATCTGATAACCATAGGAAATAAGAATACTATCAAATTTATCATGCTATTGTTTGGATGCTTGTTTTAAATCATACGAAGATTTTACAAGTTTGCAGACTTTGTGTTCATTTTCTGTTGACACATAACCTTCAGGTTGGTTCATATATATTTTTTCTTCCAGTTCTCTATTTAAGAATGCAGTTTTAACATCTATTTGATGTATCACAAGCTTATGAATAGATGCTAAAGCAAACAACACTCTAATATATACAATTCTAGTCACAGAGCAAATGTATCAAAATAATCAAAATCTTTCTTTTGAGTGTATCTTTCGTAACCAATCTAGCTTTAAATTTATCCAAAGGCCCATCAGGTTTTAGTTTTCTTTTAAATATCCACTTCTACTAACAAAAACCTATATGAAGCACTATGATGTGCATAACCTATAAACACGCAGTCAAGTTTTGGGTCCTAATTTCTTTCTTTTGGGTTCAAGTAGAAGAACCTTAACTAGGCACCCCCACACTTTCAAATATTTTAAGTTTGGTGTATAACCTTTCAAGATTTCATATGGAGTTATGCCAGTTTTCTTATAGGGTATTCTATTTTGAATATAACAAGCAGAGAGTATAGCCTCCCCCACAGGTTCTGAGGTGCACCAGAACTTATAAGCATTGCATTCATCATATTTTTGAGTGTTCTATTTTTTCTTTCAGCAACACTATTAGATTCAGGTAAATATGGAGGGGTAGTCTTATGAATTCTGTCATGTTGTTCACAAAATTCATTAAATTATTTAAGTTCATATTCACCACCTTTATCCGATCTCAATCTCTTGATTTTCTTATTTAGTGGATTTTCAACTTCTGATTTATATTTCAGAAATATTTCAAAGGCTTCATCTTTAGATCTTAACAGATGACTATTGTATATTTAGAATAGTCATCAATGAAGGTGATATAGAATCTTTTACCACCTCTAATTAAGTTATTTTTCAGGTCACCAAGATCACTATGAATAAGCTCAAGCAATTCAGATTCTCTTTGTACACTTTTGCATGATTTCTTAGTAGATTTAAATTCAATACATATTCACATTTGTCATGATCAGATATAGTTATATTATGCAAGAGACCTATATCTTTCATTTTCTTAATATAAGAAAAACCGACATGTCCTAACCTACCATGCCAACGATCACAAGAGTCAATCATGTAAGCAGAAAAAGTAGATGCATTTTCATTCATGATTTCAAGTATATTCAGCATAAATAAATCCTGACTACAGTACCCTTTGCCAACAAATTGTCTATTCCTAGTCATTACAATTTTATTAGATTCAAAGTAGATCTTAGCTTTTTCAAGAAGAGAAACAGAAATGAGGTTCCAACGAATCTCAAGAACATGAAGCACATCTGTAAGAGAAAGAATCTTCCCTGAAGTGAGCTTGAGAAGCACCTTTCTCTTATCCACAACGGTGAGGGCCTCGAATCGCCCATGAACACTTGTTCATCATCAACAGAGGAGTAAGAAGAGAAAGCTCCTCTGTCGGCACAAATATGACGGGTTGCCTCGGAATCAATCACCCAGTTCTTATTATGTGCAACCATGTTAACTTCAGAGATTACAGCAGCAATAATGTCACTCTCAATCAGGCTAGCTTGTGGTTTGAATGGAGCCTCACCAATCTTCCAGAACCTACACTGCACTGAGTAGTGTTCGGGCTTGCCACACATAAAATAGTTTCCTTTCTTCTTGAAAGTAGAGTTAGGGTTTCTTTTCATCATAGGGTTCTGATTTGATTGGAATTTTGGCTTATGAAAATGATTCTTTGGTTTAGAAGCCTTGCTTTCAATTAGATTTGCCTTGGAAATAAGCTCCTTGGCGCTTTCAGTTTTCTCTATTTCTTTATTTTTCTCTTCAATTCTAATATGAATTATTACATTTTAAAGGTTCATTTATTTTCTTTTGTGCTTCAGTTCTATTTCATTTATTTCATTTATATATTCTAATATGAGTCGGGTAGTTTTTCAATTAGGACTCCAGCAACAAAAGCTTCGAGTAGGGTGATATTTTCATTTTTAAGATCATCAATTAGAACATGGTATTTATGAATTTGAGAGGAAATATCTTTTTCATCAGAAATGACAAAATTCAGAAAATTTCGAATAGCAAAATTTTGAGTTATATCATCTTCAAGAATGTATTTCTTATTAAGACTTTCTCAAATTTCAGTTGCAGTTTTGTAAGGACAGTAAACATCAATAGTGCATTACTAAGTGTGCTGAGAATGATGTGTCTACAAATTTTGTTGGCTTTTTTCCAGTTTTGTAATTCTTTTGCTTTCTCTGGTTTAGGATCAGTTATAGTAAAGGCATAACCAGTTACATCAAGTGTAGACATAACTTTTCTTGCCATCTTTTATAGTGGGTTCCATTAAATAGTTCAATCTTAGAGATGTCAGGAAGAGACTAACATTAGTAGCAGCAACCATAGCAGTGTCGAGATCTACTCTTAAGATAATTAGAAAATAATGTATGAAATACTGCTAAGCTATTTAAATTAAACTTTCAAGAAGGAAGGAACTTCTCTATTTTGACCGAGGCGTGCGGAGCATTGTCCTTAAGAGTAGATGCGTCCCTCTGAGAGAGTATCTCGGTGCAATAGGTTGATGGCGGCCTCCCTCTAGGATTCAATAATCGCTGGCCATGCAAGCGTGTACTCGCAATGCACAGACACTCGAACAGCTCAGTTTTGTTTCCTTTAGAGATGCAGGGAAGAACTGAAGGGTTTTAAGAAAATTTCAAAGGAGGAAGAAGATGGTTGAGTTGTGTTTTTGAGAGCAGGGAATAGGTCCTTTATAAAGAGAGTTTATCATCATTAAAAATCTTTATGAAGAGAAACCAATCTTTGGACAGAGAACCAATCTTTGGATAGAGGAAGAAATCTTTTCTTGTGCAGAGGAACAATATTGCCTTGAAAAGTGTCACTGCAGAACTTGGGCAGAGAGCTCTCAACAACTAACTCTGACATGACTAAACATAGAAAGATGCGAATCTCAACAGTTATCTCTGACCCAAATATTGTGACAGTATTTAGAAAGATTTTATTTTTATTTTAAATTCAAAAAAAATGGGCAAAACTTAGCCTATTTGGGTCACACCCGCGAGGCTCTGAAGCCTGAATTTGCACCCCCTGCGCGTGCGATGCGGGTGCACATGCACATTAAGGTTTTCCAGACCTGGTAACTCTATTTTTTTCACTGGTCCTCAATGGGCTTGTGTGCGCGCAAACACCCTCTGGTTTCTTGCCCACATAACCCATCATGAAAGAGACTCCATATATAACACACTAAAGAGTTCTTTTCCTATCCAATGTGAGACTAAAAGAACTTTGATTAATTTTGAAATACCCGCAAAATATTAAAAACGAGAACTATTGATAATAAATTTAAAGTGAAACTTGGATCTTCCTTCTTTTATTTTTTCTTCTTTTTTTTTTGTTTTGGCAAAAACCATTATTCTCATGTTAAATCTTATACTTCTCACAATTCAACTTAATCCTTTTATCGATGAGTTAAACCTCATTAGCAAAAACGAGGATTCAGATTCTCTTATCTACTTTAGAATGAGAGGCCGAATTAAATGGATATTATAACCGTTCATCATTTCATAAATATTTGTCAATTTTTTCTGAGTTTAAAGTAGTTGTGACTGTAGTGAATAAGATTATGATGTTATTAAAACAATGAATAATTAGATTATCAATCTGATCCAGTCCATTTACTTAAGAACAAACGAGAGAATCTAAATCTGATCAGTCCACTTACTCTCTTACATTACTACTGTACATTTTTTTCTACTTTTCCCTTTTACCAAATGTGTGCTTTCAAAGATTAGCTAGGCACTTGTGAGCCTCTTCACTGCACACCTTGCCACCCCAATCAGAAGCAAAGGCCAAAACCCTAGGGGCTCGTGGGCGAATATTTTTTTTTTTTTTTCTCACCGCGTTTTTGTCACAGCCATCACCGTGCCCGACTGGGCCGTTGATTCTAGTGGGCCTTCAGATGGGACCCACCACCCCTGGTCAGATAAATGGCTCAGATGGAAAACGCGGTGAGCAAAATGGCACTGCGAGAAAGAGAGGAGGACAAAAAGTTACTCCTTTTATTTTTCTTCGTGATCCATGTGTACCATAGGATTCCTGCCCCCCAAAATTTTTTGTATCCAATCCAAAAACTCTAGAGAGAGAAGGCAACATGTAAATAGAGCTTTGATTTTTGGACGCAATCCCTAGAAATTTTGTAATTTTGTGATGGTCTTGTTTGTTTGCATGAAAGTGTGTATGTTTGTTGTTATTATATATTTGAGAAAATTGTTGTTAGGTTCTCGGAGAGTTTGAGTTATGTCAAAAAAAAATTTTAATAGCAAATTTTGTTCTTCTAGATCCCTTGTACGCTAGATGTGTGCATGTGAGTGAGGATCAGATGAATGACCTAAATACCCCTATGAGAAGCTGTCTAATTTGCTGAGAAGAGGAAGAAGAAGATCCGGTAGATCTCGAGCTTGCCCTCGCTCGGATCTCGAACTCCATTGGTGAGATCTCGAGCTCCAGCAGCGAGATCGGCCTCCCTCACCTAGCGAATCTCGAGCTCCAGCCGTGATCTCCAACGACCTCCCCCGCCCGGATATCGAGCTCCAACGACCTCCCCGACCGGCGATTTGACCTCCAATGATTTTTGGGAGGGGAGCAGCAGAGGATGGGGGTTGGCGGCAAAGATCTGGAGTACAACAAGGATGTCATTTGAATTTTCTTTTGATGTGATTTTGATTTTAATTTTGATTATTTGCTTTTAATTTTCCCAGCGAGCACAGCAAGGATAATTCTGATGTAATTTTTTTATAATTTGGATTTTTTGATGTAATTTTGATGTTAATTTTGATGTAATATTTTGAGATTTATTTGGAGTTTGGATTGAAGTATGTTTATTGAGATTTATTTAGATTAAAAAGAGAAAATTTTTGTAATTCGGTAATTTTGAGGTATTGAAGTAAATTGATTTGTTTTTTTTTGATGATTTTGTAATTTGATGATTTTGGGATTATTTGATTATTTTGTTAAATTTGTGATGAACTTGCTGAATTTGAGGGTATCAATTTCGGTGTGATGAAATTATTATTTGTGATTTAAAAAGAAAGGACAAAAATTTGTGAATCTTCCTGTTCACTTTTGATTTTTTCTGTCCACATATTAGAACATTCGACCACTTTCTTAACTTTCTATCCATTATTAAAAAAATTAGAAAGAAATTTATAAAAGTAGACATTAATTGACGAAGGTGGATAGAAAAAGAGAAAGTTGGATATAAATTTTAAATTTATAAAATAAACAAACAAATAAGTGAAAAATAAATAAATAAATATTCATAAGTTATGAATGAATTCCTAATTATGTTAATAGTTAAAACCTATTTACTATTTAATTAACTAAAACTAAATGTAAATATTTTGGTCAAGTTTGAAAGTACACCTAGAGGGGAGGGGATGAATAGGTGTACAACCTAGTGCAAATGATGCGAAATTTAAACACTAATTGCTAACACATTATGTATAACTAAGAGTGAGCATAAAGTCCCCGTGAAGGGCTCTGAAACTACTCCTCTAAATTCTTCTAGACTAAGAGTTGAGGTGCTTTAAAAGGTCTCTTAGTTCAACACAAACGTGAGCACACAAACTAAATTAAGCATATATATGAATATGAATAATGTAAAGCAATGCATAATATGAGAGAGAGAGAGAGAGAGGAAAAGATCTAAACGCAACACAAGGATATGTTTTAAGGTTCGAGCCACTGCTCTACGTCCCCGCCTTTACACAGAAGGATTTTCACTATGTCTGAAATACACCTAGGGGTGAATAGGTGTACTTGCTAATTTAGGATAAATGATGCGAAATTTAAAACTTAATTACAAACACACTATTTGTAACCAAGAGTGAGCCCGAATTTTCCGTGAAGGGCTCTGAAACTACTCCTCTAGATTCCTCTATATTAAGAGCTGAGGTGCTTTAATAAGCTCTCTTAGTTAAACACAAGTGTGGGCACACACAAACAATATCTAACATATGAATATGAATAATGGAAAGCAATGCAAGATATAAAAGAGATAGAGTTGAGAGAAAGTAGATCAAACACAAACATCGAGATATGTTTCGAGGTTCGAGTCACTGCTCTACGTCCCCGCCTTCACACAGAAGGATTTCTTCTATATCCACACAGGACCTTCCACAAAGGGACCTCCACCAAGGAATTACAATTCAACACTGGGAGTACACAACTCCTCTCTCTAATACAAATCTCTACATAAGAGGTGGGACCTAGCCAAGCACAAAGTAAAGAAAAAAACACTTGGTGATAATAAAGGTTACAAACAATCTCTTTAGGTGATCTTAAAAGATCACAAACAATTTTCTTACAATACAAAGATTCCAAATATAGATGTGAGATGATAGCTTAAGTATATGAGAAAATAAAGTATTTGAAAATAAAACAATAAAGAAAATACTTAGGAAAAACTTTTTTATGGATATATAAAATGAAAAACAAAATAGAATTCCCAAACACTTGATTTTCTTTGATATTCCAAAACTTTGAAACCTAATGAAGAAGAGAATTTTGGCACAAAAACTCTTTTGAAAACTTTATTAAAAGAACTTTAGAAGGTGGGAAAAATTGCTCTAAAAATATTAGTTAAAACTGGCCTTAAAGGACTCTTATTTATAGGGTCTGAAAATATAGCCGTTCGGGTCCAGATCAGGTCAAAACTGACCTATTGGTCGACCGGCCAACGGTGAGATTTCTGACCGTTGGGGCTGTCAGTCAATCGGCCGGTCGACCGCCCTAAGACAATTTGCCTGTCAGTCGACCGCTCGGTCAGTCGAGGCCAGAACCAGAGGGTGAACTCTCTGATCGGTCGACTAGTCGGTTGACCAGGGCTATTTTCAGATAGCAGACTCTCTGGAACGGTCGAGCGCCCGGTCGACCGCTAAATCCTGTGCACTTATGTGCACGTCGGTTGACCGGTCGGTCGACCGAGCCAGGCTTCGGTCGACCGTTAGCAGCCCAAAAATCAGGGTTATAGGGTTTGAAAACTTGGTCTTTTAATACCTATAAAATCTCATAAAATCACATAAAATCCACAAAAATAGGTTCTTATAAATATTTGAAGAACAAATATGTGTGACTAAAATTCAATACATAATTCAAATATTTTGAACTATTTTTGTGATATGAAAATTTAGCTTTAAATTAAAAACGGTATTTTTCAAAACTTGAATTTTGAAATGAAAATATGTTTTCTCCAAAACTTGTATAAATACAAAAACATGATATAAAAACACTTTTGAAGCATATTGTGTATGAATAAAATCCAATACACATGGTAAATGATATATCTATATTTTTGATAATAAATTTAAAACTAAGTTTTGTTAAGAGACAAAACTTGTAACACATGAGCTAGAATCATCAAAATAAGTTTTAGAAAATATGAATCATAAATGTATATGGATGAAATCCAACATACATATAAACCATGTAAACTTCTTCTGATTCTATCTATTCATGAAAACGATAAATGTATACTTGAAAATTCAAAACGGTTAAACCGAAAATAAAACTATTTAAACTTTTGTGTGTGTGAACTTGAGCATATGAACACTAGTCTATCTTTACACAAGATCTAAAAATAAAACAAAACTAAATAAACTGAAGCTTCTTGTAGAACTCCTTCTCTAAGCCGACTTGATTCAAACAAGATCCAAGTGAGCTTGACTCTAATCGAGTGCTAGATGCTATCTTGACGCGCGAGCTCTTGAATCATCACATGTTAACTTCAAAACTTAACTTTGAATCCTTTGTTGAAGCTAATCACCTACGAAGATCTTAATCAATATCTAAAACTTATTAAACACAAGATCATTAGCAAATTAACCTTTAAAAGTTAGTCAACATCAAAACTAAGGTAAAAGGCCTCTGGGCCAACAATCTCCCCCTTTTTGATGACAAAACTTATAAGAGTATATATGCATAGATTAATATTAAGCTTCATAAAAGCTCCCACTTAACTTATACATAATCTATAAACATATAAAGATATGCATTGCAGCTTAAGATGCCAAATAAAAGGTATATATATACATAAACACATAATAAAACTTGCATATATAATCCTAAATCTTTCTCCCCCGTTTTATCACTCATTAACAAAGGGGTGAAGACAAACAAACAATACCAACAAAATATATTTTGAAACAAAATTTTGATATCAATAATAAACAATAAATTGGAAGATTCCAATTGAAAGTAAAACAATCTTTTTACTAATTGAAAATTAAACATTTTTTTTACCAATTGATACCAATAGAAAGGCATGATATCAATTGAAAGTAAAAACTAAATTTTTTGGATAAACACTAAAACCATTATGCAATATAGATACCTAACTGAGAATAATACCAATTAAAAATTATTGATACCAATATTAAAAAATATTAGCATATACTAAAACAAAGTATTTTTCATCATAAAGAGTGGGAGAAAGATACTAATTGAAAATAAAACCAATTGAAATAAGAATTTTTCTTCCCCTTTATGAAATACGAATAAAAATAATGCATAAGCTTTTTTAAGATACTGATTGAAAAATAATGGACATTAAGGACTAAATCAAACTTGATAAGAAATAATTTGTGCTTAACGATGTATGAACATGTATGTTTAAAGTACAAGAAAAATATTTATATGTATGCATCAGAGCAAAACAAAATAAAAATGTGATCCAAACAAAAAAATGAGTAAGTTTATAAGAATCATGTAAATGACATAATCATAAAAATAAACATGAAAATTGTTAAAACTAAAATTTTCATCAAAACTAAATAAGCTTCAAGGTATATGTATGTTTTGTCGAAACTTAAAGTATACATACATATCCCAAACACAAACTTCTTTTGAAAACTTTGTTAAAAACACTTGATAAAGTAGAAAAAATTGCTCTTGAAAATCTTGTTGAAAACATCCCTCAAGGACCCATATTTATAGGGTCTTGAAAAACTAGTCGTTGGGGGCCCAGAACAAGCCCAGAATGGCCTGTTGGTCGGCTGCCCGATCGACCGGCCAACGGTCAGGTTTCTGACCGTTTGAGCCTTCGGTCGACCGCCCCAAGGCAAAAGCATATTGGTCGACCGCCCAATCGACTGTGGTATAAACCAGAGAGCTCTCTCTAGGTCGGTCGACTAGGGCCAATTCCAGAGAGCAGACTCTCTGGAACGGTCGACTGCTCGGTTGACCGCTAAAACCTATGCACTTTTGTTTATGTTGGTCGGTAGACCGTTAACAGCCCACAGCCAGGGTTATAGGGTTTGAAATCTAACTTGTTAAATCCCTATAAAATCCTATATAATCACATAAAATTCACAAAAATAAGTTTATATAAATATTTGAAGTATAAATATGTGTGACCAAAAAGCAACACATATTACAAACTATGAACTATTTTTGAGGTATGAAAATTAAGCTTTAAACTAAAACTGTATTTTTCAAAACTTAGAATTTTGAAATGAAAATATGTTTTCTCCAAAGTTTGTATAGATACAAAAACATGATATCTGAAATACATTTGAAGTATAGTGTGTATGAAAATGATCCAATACACATATAAATAAAATATCTATATTTTTGACATTAAATTCAAAATTAAGTTTTGATAAAAACAAAAGTTAAAGCACATGAATTAGAATCATCAAAATAAGTTTTTAGACAATATGAATCACCAATGTATACGAATGAACTCCAACATACATATAAACCATGTAAACTACTGTTGATGAAATCTATTCACGAAAACAATATATGTATTTGAAAATCCAAAACCAGTTAAACCCAAACAAAACTTTTGAACTTGTGTGTGTGTATTTGAGCATATCAAGACTAATCATCCTTACACAAAATTTAAACAATAAATAAAACTAAAACAAACTTAAACCAAAGTCTTCTCGTCGATCTTCATCTCTAAGATGACTTGATCCAAACAAGATTTAAAGAGCTTGACTCCATCTCGAGTACTGGATGCAATCTTGACGCGCGAGCTCTTAATCAACATGTATTAGCTTCAAAACTGGCTTTGAATCCTTTATTGAAGCTAAGTACCTACTAAGATCTTGATCAATAACTGAAACTATATAAGCACAAGATCATTAGCAAACTGAACTTCATAAGTTACTCATCATCAAAACTTAGGTGAAAGACCTCTGGGCCAACAATCTCTCCCTTTTTGATGATGACAAAACTTATGAGGTTATATATGCATAGATTAAGAATAAGCTTCATAGAAACTCTCCCTTAACTTATTCATAGCAATAAAACATATAGATATGTAATATAAGCTCAAAATACCAATAAATAATAACAAAAGAATATGCAATAAGGATCATAAAACATATGCATAAGAATATACACAAAACATATATATGCATAAAAACACAAATAAACTTGCATATATAAACCTTAATCTTTCTCTCTTTTTTGTCACTCATCAACAAAGGGGTAAAGAAAAACAAATATTTACCAATAAATATATTTTAAAACAAAATTTTGATACCAATAAAAATAATCAATTGAAAGAAACCAATTGAAAGTGAAACAATCTTTTTACCAATTGAAAATAAACAATCTTTTTACCAATTGATACCAATAGAAGGGCATGATACCAATTGAAAGTAAAACCAAATTTTTAGGTAAATACTAAAACTATTTTACAATAAAAATACCAAATTGAGAATAATACCAATTAAAGATTATTGATACCAATATTGAAAATGTTAGCATATACTAAAATAAAATATTGTTCATCATAAAGAGTGGGAGTAAGATACCAATTGAAATTAAAATCAATTGAAAGATAAAACAAGAATCTTTCTCCCCCTTTATGAAATATCAATAAAAACAATACATAAACTTTTAAAGATATCAATTATGATTAAGAACTAATTCAATCTTAGCAAGAAAACAATTTGTGCTTTAAAATGTATGAATATTGTAAAATAAGCA
This sequence comes from Agave tequilana, assembly GCA_038442645.1. Lineage (NCBI taxonomy): Eukaryota > Viridiplantae > Streptophyta > Magnoliopsida > Asparagales > Asparagaceae > Agave > Agave tequilana. The sequence goes on along the minus strand of JAVJIF010012074.1, from coordinate 43,362 downwards.
CAAGAAAAACATCTATATGTATATATGATCAGAATAATATAATATCAATTGAAATTAAGATGCATACATATAAAAAATAAATAGGAGTATACAAAAATGAATTTTCATTAAGATCATGTATAACTCATACCTACCACCCTATCATGCACATGTTTAAAAGATATTCAATAAGGGTACATAAGGTATGGTCGTCCATCCAACCGCCCTTTGAAGGTAGGGTTTTCAAAAATATGATTTGAAGTTTTTTTTGACATAATTGAAAACTCTACCAATTGAAAAATAACAAGACTAGTTTTAAGAAAATTTTGAAACTAGTACGAAATCCTTCAAGTAAGAAATAAAATAAATATATATCCATGAAATATGAAAATTCTATAATCATCGACACTCAAATAGAAATTAAGCACATATATGCTCATGAAACAATATTCATGAGTAAACACCAAACATAGAGTGTAAGAATCATGTAATGAACATAATCATGGAGATCGGTAATGAAGCTCAATCAAGACAAGTAAATTTCTTTTATAAACATGAAAATCATAGAAAATTCATTTTTAGTCAAAACTAAACAAACTTTACGGTATGTGTATGTTTTGTTGAAACTAAAATATACATACATATCCAAACATAAACGAGTCCACAAACGAATATTCCATGAAGGCAAGTGACTCTAAGATAGACATGTCTATGTATAGTTTTGGACAAAATTAATATATACATAAAGCTAAACATAAAAACATGTACAAAATGGGGAATACAGGTGTAAATGTAAGAATCATCAAAACTAGGTTATACTAATACATATAATGGGTACACATGAGTAATGAAGCACTCAAACACAATAATCAAGTGTAGCTCACTACTTGTATAAGTTTAAATACAAGTTTTAATGAAAACTACATTTAAACAAGTAATCAAAACAAGAAGCACACAAACATAAACAAATTAATCATTGGGCTAAATGCAAGTACTTTAGAAGTAGGATATACATAATAGTGAAACTATAGTGAGAACATAAAAAATGAATCCATATAAATATGGGTATATCTCAAAGACTATATATGTATATCACAAATCTAATAAACATTTAATTTAATATAATGAACATGAAAACCATGATATGCTAAAATCATCAATATAAAAGTATGTAGATTAAAATAAGGAGTTGAGATAGTTACCAAAATCAAATAAACTAGTCTTTAGATCTTCAAACCATGGTGGTTCTTCCACCAAGCATCCTTGATAGTGATGTATCCTAAGTTGCCCATTGAGCTCAAACGCATCCACCACCGAGGCACCAATACCCTCACGTCTTGTGAGAGTCCACACCTACATCAAATGAAATAGGGATGAATTTTGGTACCCACACTTTCTTGGGTCTATGGGGGTTAGCACCTTTCCTAACCTAAATAAACTAATTTGCAAACTTTGAAATATTTATCCTATCATAATAAAATTTTATAAAGTGGCCCGTACGTTCACAATGTGTACAAGCGTACACATTAGCATACAAAGTGTCATGTATGTGAACTGAGAAGCATGTGTATGCCGTGGAGGTTGTGCATGTATATGTGGAATATGTTTCTTTCAAAATATAAATTCCAATCTTTTAAGATCCATAGCATATTGGCTCAAAGTGGAGCCCAAACAATCAACACTCTTTTTCAAAACACAAATATCATTTTCAATAATTGAAGAAGAAGTGGAGTATGCAATAGAAACACAAGAAGATGAGCTATGTAGCATGGCAAATATGAGCATCAAAATTATTTTTTAAAGAAATATTATTTTTAAAACACATTCTAATTCCTTTGAAATCAAAACAATTTTATTTTTTAAAAATTAATTTCTTTTACAACAAAATCAAGTTTTAAAGGCAAGACATCATTCTTTTTCAAAACATCTTTAAGCTCATTTTTATTTTTTAAAATTTTATTTTCCTTCAAGGCAAGGGCAAGTTGGGTTTTCAAGAAATATTTTTTACTTGAAATCTCAATCCTCTCTTGCAAAACTAAATCAAGTTTTGAAAATAAATTTTTATTTTCTTCTTTTAAATCAAAACTCTTGCTTTTCAAAACTTTGTACTTTGAAAGTAAGTGTTCACAAAACATGGATAGTTCTTCATCAATACATGTGCATCCATACTATCATGATCATTTGAAGAACTAGCACACTCATCAAGATGGATATCCAAATTTACCTCAAGGGAGTCATTCCCTTAGACCATGTAGCACGTTTGTTCAGATTCATCCCTTCTTGGTCTCTCTTTAAAATGTGTTGCACTTGTTTCTTGGGAGAGGTCAATGTGTTTCACACTGTAAAAGCGAAATCACAATGAGAAATCATACATAAATGATCTTTGTTTAGTGATTGCCTACTTGCAATCAATGTTTGTGCATTAGTCTTTATATGCTTGTCATTACCAACATATGATTTCTTCGTAGTGGCAAGATAAACATGCAAACCTAGGGTTTTTAAATAAGCATTCATCTTAAATTTTCATATATCAATGTTAGAAACATTCATACATGGGTGGAGCAAGAAAATTCATGAGTGAAACTAATATGTGTGCAAATGCAAATCTAGATTAGCAATCTAAGGATCATACTCCTAGGTGGTTAAACCGAATATTAGGAGCGTAGGCTCATATACCAATTGAAAGTACACCTAGAGGGGGGATGAATAGTTATACAAGCTAATCTGTGCAAATGGTGCAGAATTTAAATACTAATTACTAACACACTATGTGTAACCAAGAGTAAGCCTGAATTCCCCTTGAAGGGCTCTGAAACTACTCCTCTAAATTCTCCTAAACTAAGAGTTGAGGTACTTTAAAAGCTCTCTTGGTTCAACACAAGTGTGGGCACATAAACTAAATCAAACATATATATGAATATGAACAATGTAAAGTAATACAAGACATAAAAGAAAGAGAGAGGGAGAGAGAGAGAGAAAGATTCAAACGCAAACACAAAGATATGTTTCAACGTTCGAGCCACTACTCTACGTCGCCGCCTTCACACAGAAGGATTTCTACTATGTCCACACAGGACCTTCCACAAAGGGACATCCACTGAGGAATTACAATTACAACTGGGAGTACACAACTCCACTCTCTCAAACACAATCACCTCAGCACAAGAGGGAGGCACAAAGCCAAAGCAAAGAAAAAACTTATAACTTGGTGATCACAAAGATCACAACAACTCTGAGATCATAAATAATTTTTCTCACAAAAACAAGATCCTAAAGATATGTTTAGAATTGATAACTTAAGTGTAAGAAATCAATATGTTTTGGAAAAGAAATAACAAAGAAAACACTTAGGAAAAACTTCTAAATAGATATGAAAATGAAGATCGAAGCTAAATTCTCAAAGACTTGTTTTCTTTTGATTTTCCAAAAACTTTGAAATAATAAAAGATAAGAGTTTTGACACAAAAACTTCTTTTGAAAATTTTATTAAAAACACTTGAGAATGTGAGAAAAATTGCTCTTGAAATCTTATTGAAAACAGCCCTCAAGGACCTATATTTATAGGGCCTTGAAAAAACTAGTCATTTGGGTCTAGAACAGGCCCAGAATGGCCTGCGGTCGACCACCCGGTCGACCGGCTAACGGTCAGATTTCTTACTGTTTGAGCCTTCGGTTGACCGATCAGTCGACCGCCTGGTGGCATAAGCCAGAGAGCTCCCTTTCTGAGTCGGTCGACCGGTCAGTCGACCGGGGCCAATTCCAGATAGCAGACTCTCTGGAATGATTGACCCCTCAGCCGACCGCTAAAACCTATGCACTTTTGTACACATCGGTCAGTCGACCGAGCCAGGTTTCGGTCAACCGTTAGCAGCCCACAGCCAGGGTTATAGGGATTGAAATCTAACTTGTTAAATCACTATAAAATCCCATAAAATCACATAACATCCACAAAAATAAGTTCATGTAAATATTTAAAGTACAAATATGTGTGACCAAAAATCAACACATATTACAAACTATTTGAAATATTTTTGAGGTATGAAAATTAAGCTTTAAACAGAAATTGTATTTTTCAAATCTTAGAATTTTGAAATGAAAATACATTTTCTTCAAAACTTGTATTATAGAAACATGATATTTGAAATACATTTGAAGCATAGTGTGTATGAAAATAATCCAATACACATATAAATGAAATATCTATATTTTTGACATTAAATCCAAAACTAAGTTTTGATAAAAATAAAACTTAAAACACATGAATTAAAATCATCAGAATAAGTTTTTAGACAATATGAATCACCAATGTATATGGATGAACTCCAACAAACATATAAACCATGCAAACTACTTTTGATGAAATCTATGTATGGTAGACAAAATGGACATCCACCTCCAAGCTTCCGCCCACGAGCTCGACGCTCCACCTCCAAGCTGGACAAATTATATTAATTTTTAGTATAATATATACATTTTTAAATTAATAAAAAATAAATAGACAAATAAGTGAAAAATAAATAAATTGTTATGAAACAATGGCTGCCAACCTTTACTATGCAGTATTAATGATTTTACTATGCGACGATGCAAATGATGACGCAAGCATGCATAGTGACTGCATAGTACCCCAAAGTTTTCCTATAAATAGACTATTCCTGATTCATTTCAATGTACACTTCAGAATTCAATAAGAATTCATACTTCTATTCTGTCTCTAGAATTCTCTGTTTCGGTGTTATTTCTCAGAGTTTTATAACACGTTATCAGCATGATCGCTTTAGTTCTGTCCCCAGCCTCTACCTCCGTCAGCTCAGGAAAAAAGTTCTACCACAAGCCTCTATCTCCATTAGTTTAAGGTAAAAGTTTTGTCATGAACCTCTGTTGGCCCGAAGGCCCATCACTCTAGTTTTGATGATGATTAACTCATGTAGTTATAGTACTAATGATCTTGTGTTTAATTAGTGATAGATTTATGATCAAGATCTTAGTAGGTGCATAACTTCAACATAGGATTTAAAGTCAAATTTTGGAGCTATCATGGTTTGATCCAAGAGCCATTGGATCGTGTTTGGACCAAGTCAAGAAGATGAGAAGGCTTCAAGTGAAGACTTCAAGAAGATGAAGACTTGTGTCTAGGTTTGTTTTAGAAGATTTTATTTTTAGATTAAAATGAAAGGATAGGATAGTTGGTGGATTGCTCAAGTATATATCACACACACACTCTTGATTTAGTTGTCTTTTCATAAAAGAATTTTCAGATTTAGAAAAGACTTTCATTTTGAAAAATACTATTTTGGTTTTTGATGTTTCTCATGTACATGTCTTTTGAAACCAAAACCATGTTTAGTGTTTAATGTCAAAAACATAGATATTTCACCATGTTTGTGTAGTGGATCATATCCATACACTCTATGCTTTAAATGAGTTTAGAATATCTTGTTTTTGTATTTGGTGAAGTTTTGGAAAAACAAGTTTTGAAAAATCAAGTTTGGAAAAATACAGTTTTCATTTGAGCCAATATTTCCAACTTACAAAAATAGTCCAAATCATTTGTAACATGCCTTGATTTTGTGCAAGCATATTTGTTTATCAAAGTATATTGGTAAAACTATTTTTATAGATTTTTCAGTATTTTATGTGAACCAAAAAGATCAAGTTTTAAATCCCTTAAAGTTCTGTCCTGGCTGTAGCCGGTCGACCGACCCGGTCGACCGACGTGCATAGACTTGCATGCCAGTTCTGCAGGAGGGCCGGCCAACCGACCCGGTCGACCGTCCAGAGAGCTCTGCTCTCTGGAAAGGCCCCGGCCGACCGTGCGGTCGACCGGACAGAGAGGTTGCTCTCTGTATCCTGGCTCGGTCGACCGACCGGTCGACCGATGGCACAACGGTCTGAAATATGACCGTTGGCCGGACGACCGGGCGGTCGTCCGACAGGCCTGACAGACCCCAACGGCTAGTTTTTCTAGCCCTATAAATTTAGGGGTTTGGGCATTATTTTTCAACAAGATTTTTAGTGGACTTTGAGCCAGTTTTTCCCACTCCATTAAAAGAGTTTTCTCCACTAAATTGAGAGCTAATACTTCCAATCAAAAGGGGAGTTTATCAAGAGTGTTAAAAGAGATTTCTTGAGTTTTCCTCCACCATCTCTTTCCTTGTTTTCTCACACATACACTTGAGCTATCCATTGCTTTATCTATCCATAGGAGTGTTGTAGTGAGAGCTTTTATTGGTGATCAAAGTGTTTAGATCACCAAGAGATCTTTTCTTGTTTCTTGAGGAGGCGGACGAGTGCGTTCGCGGTTGTTTCGAGTTCGTGTGCGAACTCTTTGTTTGAGGTGCGGCCTCGGCGAGCCGGTGGGCTTGCGTGTGTACGGACTAGGGAGTCCGAGAGCTTGTAGGTGTTGCGGCACCGAGGAGTGATCCATTGGGATCGATTATAGTGGAAATACTTCGTGTGTCGAAGGCGGGGATGTAGAGCAAGTGTGCTCAAACCTCGAAACAAATCCCTTGTGCTTGCGATTGCTCACTCTCTCTCTCTCTCTTTGTCTATTATTTATATCTTGCATGCTTCTATTGTGTTTATCTCTACATGCTTGATATATATTGTGTGCTTATTTGATATACTTGCTTGGGATTGTTGCTAACACTTGTATTCAACCAAGAGAGCCGACGCGGCACCTCAACCCTTATCTAGGGAATCTAGAGGAGTTTGTCCAGAGCCCTTCACGGGGAATTCGGCAACACTCTTGTGTTATACGTGGTGTTTAGTGTAAGAGTTTAGTTTAGGTCATTATAGTTTTTACTTCCGCATTATTTGGCATTAAGTGACCATTAGATTAGCCATCACCTATTCACCCCCCCTCTAGGTGATTTTACAACCTCTACTTCCATTACTCAAGGAAAAGTCCTATCACAAGTCTCAGCCTCTACCTCTACTATCTCAAGGTAAAAATGACAAGTTACTCTACTTATAATACTCGTACAACACCACCACTATAATGAAAGGAGGCTCTGCCACCTATTTATAGTAATGTGATGTGATTACGAAAAACTAGATTATTATACTAATTATATTCTTATAACACCACTGCTATATTTGAAAGGAGGCCCTGCCACCTATTTATAGTAAAGTGATGTGATTATGACAAGTTAATAATATTTCTTTTTATTATCTTTACTAATCTCTCTATTGATGCTTGCGTGGAATAAACCCCAAGCTACCAATATTATATATTTTATTATTTTGTTATTTATATCTGTATAAACACCCACTGAAAGGTTTCTCGAGTAGCATGGTGTGCCAATGTTTATTTCAATATTTATTGCTTTATTAATTATGTCTGCAAAACGCCCGCCAAGTAGAGTGGCGTGCTTATATTATAGCTCATAAATATATATAGTATAATGCATTTATTTTTATCATTTTCTTAATTATAACATTTAAATTGTATAAAATCTAAATTGCTTTTTTCTCTCCTCCAACGGCTATAAACGGCTATAAAAATGGCTAATTTTCACTTTATAAATTGGTGAATTCTAAATCACATAACTCACTTCTTAATCTCTCTTCATTCTCAAATTTTTTTCATCATCTCCACAAACTTTGTATTCGAGATTTTCGCAAGAAGCTTAGTCTATTTTGAAGTTTATTATTGTCGTCATCATTATCAATACTTCTATCCTTTTTGTTATAGATATGATCCAAGTGATTTTTACCTCGGCCTTTTAATTTTAGTGTTCACCTTCCCTCTTTTGTTTGTAGCTATTATGATTGAAATATAAGTTTTACTATTTTGTTGTGAAATAAAATATTGTGATTCTAATTATCTTTGCATTTTGTTATAATTATCACCATGTCAAATTTTGCAAAGCTTGAGCTCATTCCACTTGATATCACGGGAAGGAATTATGTCTTGGTTATTGATATAGAAATGCATCTCGAGTCAATGAGTCTCACTGAAACCATTAAAGAGATAAACTCTACATCATCACAAGATAAGGCAAAAGTGACGATCTTTATCCGCAAACATCTTATTGAATATTTAAAATGTGAATATCTCACAATAAGAGACCCAAGTGTCTTGTGAAAAAATCTCAAAGAAAGATTTGATCATTAAAAGAAAGTTGTGCTCCCTACCACGCGTGATCAATGGAATGCTTTGCGCTTTCAAAATTTCAAGAAAGTTAGCGATTATTCTGTAGAGTGGATATCATAGATGAAGAAATGCTAGAGAAAACTTACTCTATATTTCATGCATCTAATATACACTGCAACAACAATATAGGTTGCGTGGTTTTAAGAAATATTCTAAACTAATTTCATCTCTTCTTGTGACAGAGAAGAATAATGAGCTTTTGATAAAAAATCATCAGTCTCATCCTACTAGTTCAGCAACATTTTCAGAAGCAAATGCTGCATTTTTTAAAAATTATGGATGAGGATATAATCATGGTCGTGGCCATGGACGTGATCGTGACCGTAGCCGTGGACGCAGTCGAAGTGGTTTTTACAACCCTTTAAAAAATAGCGCGATCCACAAGAAGCATCATGTAGAAAGACATGATAAAGGAAAAGATGTTCGTGAAAGTTCTCTTCGAAATCCTGAAGATTCCTATTATAAATGTGACTTTAAAGGGCACTGGTCTCGAGTGTGCTGAACACCGGAGCACCTTTGTAAGTTTTGCAAGGCATCCTTGAAAGGAAAAGAGAAGGAAGTGAATTTCACTGAACATGATGATCCAATGGATGATCAACTCATCTTGATGCTTCAAATTTTACTGATGATTTTGCTGATCTTTCAACCCATCATGATTCTATGGATACTGGTGATAATTAGATATATAATTGTATTACCATATTTTGTTATTTGTAATTGTCAAATTTATATTTGAATGAAATATTTCACTTATAATAATATATTTTAAATTTTATTTTCACTAAATGATTTATTTTGCATGAAGCTTAATATGGATTTTTCTAGTGATGAAGTCAAGATCAAAACTTGAGATATTTGCATACCGGATGGTGGTACAACACACACTATTCTCAAACATAAAAGGTACTTCTCCGATTTAAAACCAACAAACGCAATTATCAATATAATATCAGGTCTTGTAGACTTGATTGAAGGAACTGGTAAATCCAGCTTTATATTGCCAAATGGAACAAAGTTTTTCATAAAAGACGCTTTATTTTCATCAAAATCCAAAAGAGATTTGTTGAGTTTTATTGATATATATCTTCATGCATATGATACTCAGTCTGCAACTGAAGGAAATTTGAAGATATGCATCTTACTACTTATATATCAGGAAAGAAGTACATATTAGAAAAACTATCAAAGTTTTCCTCAAGATTACATTACACATATATAAATGTGATAGAGTCGCATATAGTAGTTAAAGAAGATATAAGATATTTACTCTGTGGCATCACCGTTTAGGTCATCCTAGTTCAATGATGATATGAAGAATTATTAAGAATACACATGGACATACATTAAAGGGCCAGAAGATCCTTCAACTAGTAAAATTCCATGTGAGGTTTATTCTCTAGGAAAATTAATCATGAGACCGTCACCAGCTAAAATAAAAACTGAATCACCTACCTTTCTTGAACTTATCCAAGGTGATATATGTGGGCTTATACACCCATGGTGTGGATCATTTCGATATTTTACGGTATTGATAGATGCCTCTAGTAGATGGTCACACGTTTCTTTATTATCAACTCGCAATGTGGCATTTGCGAGATTTCTTACTTAGATAATTAGATTACGAGTACAATTTCCTGATTATACAAGTAAGAAAGTTAGACTTGACAATGCTGGTGAGTTTACGTCTCAGGCTTTTAATGATTACTGTTTGTCAATTGGAATAGCTGTTGAACATCCTGTTGCCCATGTTCATACACAAAATGGTTTAACTGAGTCACTGATTAAACGTCTCCAGCTTATTACTAGACCAATAATAATGAGAACAAAATTCCCGATTTCTATATGGGGTCATGCAATTTTACATGCTGCAGCATTAATTTGCATCAGACCAAGTGCATATCATGAATACTCCCCTCTACAATTAGCATTTGGTCAAGAACCAAATATTTCTCATCTTAGAATTTTAAGTTGTGCGGTATATGTACCAATTGCTCTACCACAACGTACAAAGATGGGTCCTCAAAGAAGACTGGGAATATATGTCAGCTATGAATCTCCTTCTATTATAAGATATCTTGAGTCTAAAACCTGTGATGTTTTTACGGCTCGGTTTGCCGATTGTCATTTCAATGAGATAATTTTTCAAGTATTAGGGGGGTGAAAAGAAACAGCTGGAGAAGGAGATTATATGGAGTGAACTATCAAAAGATTATGCATTTACAAGAAATAGCCAATCAATTACCAGATGCGTTCACTGATACGAAAAGAATGACTAAATCATATATACCAGCTGTAAATGCTCCTGCTCGGATTGAAATCCCAAAAGGACAATCCGAGAATGAAGTCACTAATAAGTCTAAGACACGCCTGAAGCGTGGTAGACCAATCAGTTCTAAAGATAAAAATTCTCGAAAAAAAAGGAGCAGATAAGCATGATGACCCCAATGTGCAAGAATGTGTTTCAGAAGAAACACAAAATAAGACAAATCAAGAGATGAAAAATCCTGAAGGTATAGAAAATCATGAGATCTCTATTGATTAGGTCAATATAGGAGGATTATGGAATCGAAATGAGATAGAAAATATGAATGAAATATTTTCTTATTCTGCAGCATGTGATATTATCAACGGAAGTGAGGATCCTGAACCAAAATCCGTCACTAAATATCAAAATAGGCATGAGTGGACGAAATGAAAGATGTTATACAGACTGAATTAAATTCGCTTAATAAGCGTAAAGTATTTGGACCTACATTCCTCACGCTTGAAACCGTGAGACCAGTAGGATATAAATGGGTTTGTGCGAAAACATAATGAGAAAACCAAGATTGTGAGGTATAAAGCTCGACTTGTTACTCAAGATTTTTCACAAAGACCTAGAATTGATTATGAAGAAATGTATTCTCCAGTGATGGATGCAATTACGTTTAGATATTTAATTAGCCTAACAGTTTCTAAAAATTTAAAATGCGTCTTATGGATGTTGTTACAGCTTATTTATATTGATAGCTTGGTAGCGATATTTATATGAAAATCCCTAAAGGATTTAAAATGCCTGAAGTATTAAGTTCAAAATCCAAAGAATTATATTCGATCAAATTACAAAGATCGTTATATGGGTTAAAACAATCAAGGTGCATATGGTATAGTCGCTTAAGCGAGTATTTGTTAAAAGAAGGATATGTGAATAATCCTATATGCCCATGTGTTTTTATAAAAAAAATAACATCTAGATTCATTATCATTGCTGTATATGTTGATGATTTAAATATCATTAGGACTCATAAAGAAGTCCTAGAAGCAGTGATGTATTTAAAAAATGAATTTGAAATGAAAGACCTTGGGAAAACTAAATATTGTATTAGTTTACAGATTGAGTACTTTCAAAGTGAAATACTTTTGCATCAATCAAATTATACTGAAAAGGTCTTGAAACGCTTTAACATAGATAAGTAAATACTTTAAGCACTCCAATGGTTGTTAGATCATTAAATGTGGAAAAGGATCCATTTCGCCATCCGAAGATAATGAAGAGGTTTTTCGTCCTAAAATACCATACCTAAGTGCAATTGGAGCTCTTATGTATCGGCTAATTGTACTTGACAAGATATAGCATTTGCTACTAATTTATTAGCAAGATTTAGCTCATCTCCTACACGGTGATATTGGAATAGTATTAAACATGTATTTCGTTATCTTCGAGGAGCAACTAATTTTGATTTGTTTTATTCCAGAGGATCAAAATAATAAATAACTGGTTATGCTGATGCAGGTTACTTGTCAGATCCACATAAAGACAGGTCTCAAACAGGATATGTGTTTACATGTGGAGGTACAATGATCTCTTGGCGTTCACATAAGCAGACACTTATTGTCACTTCTTCTAATCATGCTGAAGTCATAGCACTCCATGAAGCAAGTCGAGAATGGGTATGATTAAGGTCTGTAACTCAACACATCCAAGCAACTTGTGGATTACCAGTCAACAAAGATCTAACAGTATTGTTTGAAGACAATGCTGCATGCGTTGCTCAAATGAAGGAAGGATTCATCAAAAGTCACTGTACCAAGCATATACCCCCGAGTTCTTCTCATTCAGCCAAGAGCTTGAAAAGGATAAGAAAATTAATATTTAGTATATCTGATCAAGTGATAATGTGGCAGATCTCTTTATAAAGGCACTTCCCAGAAAGCTTATTCATTGATATTAGGATATGTCATATGCGAGACTTATGAAGAAGAACTACTCATATCAACTTGAATGGAGCTTACATGGTTGCACTCTTTTTCCTTACTATGGTTTTTTCCCTCAGGGTTTTCCTGGTAAGGTTTTTAACGATGCAACATAGAACACGTATACAGAAATGGTATACTTTTTTTTCCTTTCGCATGATTTTATCCTACTGGGTTTTCCTAGTAAGGTTTTTAATGAGACATCATGTATGGTTGACAACCTAAGGGGGTGTTATGAAACGATGGCTGCCAACTTTTACTATGCAGTATTAATGGTTTTACTATGCGACGAAGCAAGCGATGATGCAAGCATGCATAGTGACTGCATAGTACCCCAAAGTTTTCTTATAATAGGCCCTTCCTGATTCATTTCAATGTACACTTTAGAAATCAATAAGAATTCATACTTCTACTCTGTCTCTAGAATTCTCTGTTTTGGTGTTATTTCTCAGAGTTTTACAACATAAATAAATATTTTTATATTAAATGATTTTTGTTTATAACAGTAAAGGTTAAATGATTTTTTATAAAACAAGTCATTAATTACTTTTTGTTTTTGTTTATTTTTATTTTTAAATATTTTAGTTAAGTTAACAATAAATTTTGAAGTGGGCAGATAACAATTGAAGTGGAGAATAAAACAATTGCTCCATGAATTTTGAACTATGCAGCTCCATCAAAAGTACAAAATAACAGTCGTCAAAGAGTCCATAGCAAATTACATGCGCCAATTAGAGGACAAATGACATCGCATAAGTCAATTAAAATAAGAGCAATAGTGTCTTATACGAAAATACAATGGCCATTTATTGGCAGGTGGTGGGGATAAGGACCTGCACACAATACATTTAAAGTCAAAGGGCTTTTTGACACGCATGCAAACTTCACGGAGTTTTGGTAATAGCAATTTTCCCAATATATATTTTGTGCCCATTTTTGGCCAAACATAAAGCATTGTGTTGAGTCTTGACCCTTGTCCTTCACATGATTGCTTGATCTGGATAGACATTGTCACATGGTGATGCCCGTTTAATTACGATGATCCAATAAACTTTGGGACCCATGGGCTCATGTTGGGCTTGGGAAGTGGGGCCCATCTAATGTTCTAGTGTCAAATTATTGTTTTTTAGAATCGTGCTAAACAGTATTATTATGAAACATATACTCATCTCGTACACTGTACGCACTGAATTATTTTTTAGACAGTGCTCTACAATTTACTTCCCTTTGAATTTAAAAAACAGTAGTTACAACTCTTTTTCAGTCAGGTTTGTGTTTGTGTTCCGCATTTGCTCCTTGAGTCCATTTGAGGTAAAGGTCCGAATAGCAAATTTTTTTTTTTTTTTTTTTTTAAGTACTTGTTTTCTTTTCCACGTGAGTGGGGCACGCATCTGAAGGATAGTAATGTGATATGGCTGAAATGGGTTTTTACTATTATGTTACCCCAACCCTCACAACAACGTTGCAATTGTGAGTCGGGTTTTAGTTCAGCTCTTTAAGCCGGCATCGAATCCAAATTGCATCACGTCCGCGTTTCTCAACTCAAATCTGATTCAAGCGGTTTACAACAAGACGAGTCTTTTTCAATCAAGTTTGGGTTCGGATCAGGTTTTTTTTTTTTTTTTTTTTTTTTTTTTTTTGGGGGGGGGGGGGGGGGGGGGGGGGGGGGGGGTGGGGGGGGGGGGGGGGGGGGGGGGGGGGGGCACAAAAGAGAGAAGAGAGAGGGCGAGGGAAGAGAGAGAGAGAGAGAGAGAGAGAGAGAGAGGAGAGGAGGGGAGGGGGAAAGAGATGGCCGGCCAGATGCAGCGGCCGCTGGGTCGCCGACGGCTACAACCAGAGAGGGAGGAAGAGAAGAAGGGGAAAAAAGAAAAAGGAAAAGAAGGAGAAAAAGAAAAAGAAGAGGAAAAAGGAAAAAAGAAGAGGAGAGATAGGGAGGACGGTGGTGGTCGCCAAAGTCGGGGGAGGTCACCAGGAGTGGTCGATGGAGGCGGATCAGGCGGCGACGGTGGTCGATCTAGAAGAGAGGGAGAGGAAGAGAGAAAAAGAGAGAAAGGAAGAGAAAGAGAGAGAAAGAGAAGAGAGAGGGGAACCCGGGGTCACCGGAGTTGGGGTCGCTAGGAGGCGACGACGGTGGCTTCGTTCCCAAGGAAGGAGAGGAGAGAGGGAGAAAGGGGAGAGAGAAATAAAGGGGGAGAGAGAGAATGAGAGGGAAATGTGAGAGAGAGAGAGAGAGAGAGAGAGAGAGAGAGCAGTGATAACAGGGGTTGATGGGAACATGCCCAACGTGGGCGCAGGTGGCCGGCAGGTGATGGGGGAATCCAATGAAATGAAAAGAAAAGAAAAGAAAGGGAAGAAAGGAAGATTTCCAATAGTAATAATATTATTTAATATCCGTAAAATATCGACTAATCCAAAAAAATCCTCAAAAATACCCAGAGGTAGAAAACATCATCCTGATGAACTATAAAATCAATTTTTAGAAATTAAATTCTGTTTTCAATTAAAAATCCTGAAATCAACACTATGATACCGGTGGACACCAAGTACGGTCGATTTTGATAAATTTAGAAAATTTTACAAAAAATGCACTAAATAGCAAATGCGATTCTAAGAAATAACGCGAAAGCAAATTTTAGAAATTTAACTCTATTTATAAATTAAAAATCTGGGAACCGACCAGCGATACCTATCGACACCGATTTTGAAGATCTTGCAAAATAATTCAAAAAAAATCTAAAAATCATGAAAAATTTAAAATATTAGAAAATAATATTTGAAACTAAAATTGATTAAATCTGACTACCAAAAAGGTCAAACGATCTGTATAATGGGATCGAGTCCCCGTTCAGACTTAGGCTAATTCTGAATCTAAGAATCCGGATCTAATACCAAACAATCACATAAATAATCATAAAATAAAATAAACACGAGAAGTAAATCATAAAAATATGACCTAAAAACCTGAGTATGTATCTAAATATGTATTCTGGGATGGAGTGTTACATTCCATCCACCTTACAAAAATTCGTCCTTGAAATATCGATAAGGGGAAAATGAACACAGAAAAGATAGGGACAAGAATTATACCAATTAAGATTTGAATAACTACGGGTGACGCTCCCAATCGACTGAGCAAAAATCTCGGGACTAGATGTCTTCTGCACTTCCTGCTATATAAATTTTTTGACGGTGCCATACCATTGCAGATCTGATATCTGTTAAGAAGAATACTGCCGGAACCTCTGTAGACTGACTTACTCTGAATAATATGAAATAATTTGATTTCGGAACTGGCCAAACTTCCTCTATCTAAATTTCTATTGAGCGTGAAACTATTCCTGATAAAGGGTTTATAATAAGATTACTAGATATGTTGCATGCTCTCTTCTACTCTGAAAGTAGACAATAATATTGAAAATAAATAAAACGCGATAACTGATCGCAATTAAAGAAGAACTGACAATAAAAATGAATTCTGAATATTAGGCGTCAATTACTCTAAAAGGCGTAACTAAGAACTCATAGTAACTGCCTTCTGAATGATAACCCGATTATAAATTAAATACTTAGAAAACACTCAAGTCCTACAAGGCTGGTAGATCGTCAATAAAGATTATGATAAGTTGGTTCAGATGCAGTGAGAAAACCCATTTATTAAATCCACGAGAAATCCAAGGAACGGGCTAGAGTGCTAAACACTGTCGAAAATAGCCACGAGCAAAGCGAAGCCCAGGTGGGGCCATTATGTAATACAACATCAGGCGCAAAGCACTAGGGTGCAGCATAACTAAAGCTCAGCGAGGCTTGCACTTGGCGAAGCTCACGCGGTGAAGTCAACGCGTAACACAGTGCTAAATGCTAAGCGTCAGGGTGTAGCGAAGCCCACGCCTGGTTGAGCTCGCGTGGTTGGAACACGATTCTCTCTTAGCGAGACTAATGGGTTTCGTGGTTCATCAAATCCATAAAGATTGTTAGACGTTGTGGCTCCAAAGGACATGATCAAGATTTCATACTAACTGAAATGAGTCTTGAATATTATTTTCTGGATGTCAACTTTACGACAGAACACTTCTGAAAATAGCCAAGTTCTATGAAGTTGACAGACGAGATCATGATTGTTACTGAAATAATATAGAAAATATCATAGCTCTGCCTAACAGTAGTTCTGAATTTGAAAAATTATTCATACAGACACTCCTCGTGTAGTGATACAGTCTATCTAATATATAAGTGATGACTACCCAACTTCCTGTACTGATCCTCGTCGTGTGCCTATACATATAAGATTAGAATGCGAAGCCGAAAAACTTTCCGGTATAAGATAACACGATGCACTAGAAAAAAAATATCAGAATAGGGTGAGAGAGAACCACATCTGTCCTGTCGCTACCTCACTAATCTATCCATATCTTAAGTTGGTATAAAGACTATGAAAACCAGAATAATGAAAAATAGAAGGGATTGAAGAATCAAAAGAAGGAAGATCAAGAAGAAATAGATAACTCTGCACTTTTAGTTGGATTATATAACTAGGACTCGTGTATTCCAGTTGTAAATTTCATTATTATTAATTTGTTGACTGGTTGTATTGTGAATGTGAGAGCCTAGGCTCTGATACCATCTTGTAACGCTCTGATCCCGAGGTTACAGAGACGTTACTGCGATGTATATGCGCAGTCAAAAATATACTCACATATATACTCTAAGCATTAGTACATGCAAGATCAGAGTACGAAAGTACGTGGTGCATTATTCATTCTAACATATGGGTACAATTATAAAGTATCACAGAAAGTGACACAATACAACAAGAATATTACATCACCAATAGGTACAAATGCGAGAATAAAAAGAGATATACAATTATGAACAGTACAAAAAGCGCTCATGAGTTACAAAAGAAAACTCGAGAGACGAGCAGGGGGCCGGAAGGATAGGGCCTCGGACTGATCAACCGCGGATCCACGATGCTACTGCTGTGTAACTCTGATCAACAGGAAGTCCACCACAATTCAAACTCTAAAATCTGAATATGTAGGTTTAGGGGAGCCAGAAACTCCCAACGAGTGGTAAGGTGAGTGCCAAGTGGCATACATAGAAAACCACACATGTATTGATAAATCTGAATAATAAGTATGCATTGAAAGCCGTATCGTGAGCACAGGCATGTAAAAGCAAGCAAATGAGGCTGCAAGTAAAGTAAATATGGCAAAACTAGTTATATAAGCCTAAATTACTGATCCATGAGATTAGTACATCAAAGAAATAATCCAAATAAGGAAACCCTCATATATATACACCTTATATCTCACATTACCATATCCTGAGTTCATATAACTGAGTTGTCTCCTAAGCTAAGAAAACAATATAAAATCGATAAAAGATGATAAAATTAATAAGACTGAATACAAGTAAAGCCAGCTGTACGGGCTCAGTTTACAGCTTCATAAGACTAGTACATTGAAGGAATAATCCAAACAAGAAAACCTCATGTATATACCCTAGTCTCATGTCACCGTAAGCCGAGTGTATACGACCCGAATTGCAAACAACACATTGAATTATTGATTATCACCTTATTATTATTACTCGTCTGACCATATATCAAGTATGTGTACAGGCGTACGTTCCATCCTACATACATCCGTATATGAATAAGTCGAGGTTGTTATTGAAAATTGATGATGAAACTAATGGGTTATATTTACAATGGGTCCCGCACATACCCGGGATGACGGCCCATTATGTTTCGTTACTGATACGAAACCTACCGCGAGGCGAATTATGTGCAAATGGTCTTATTTATATACCCTACATGAAGTTAGTAATCAAGGTGGCAACACAACCCGTGAAACACCTGAAGGTTCACAGGTAGAACTAAAGTTTTAGTTGCACAATATTTCTAATACCACGATAAACATATTCACCACTTAAAGTCCATCAATTTTTCCTTTACCCGATTTAAGTTGTCCTTTTTTTAGTTTATTATGTAATTATCGATTTACGGAAATAACATGAGCATGTCAGGTTCAGGAATTCAGGAGTACAAGAGTACGTGAGTACTAGGGATACATGTCACTGTATATAATATAGGATAGCAGTTACAGGATCACAAGTCAAAAGTTAATCAGGTATTAGGTGACAAGTAATAACATTCAAATATCAGGCGATAGTATGCAGGTGACAAGTGATAACAAGCAGGTGCCAGGTGACAGGTAAGCATGAGGTGATCTGCATGGTAAGTAATAGCATGTCAAATGATTAGCATGAGAGATATCAACTATCGTGTGTCACAATATAGGAAAATGATATCGATACAGGGTTTCGGTACAAATATAAGAAAACAATACCGATACAGGGATCGATACAAATACATGAAAATAATAAAGTTTTGAAAATAGTATAAGTAATGGTTTCAAACTTTTCAAACTCATCAATAAAAGAATTGATTAAACTATCAAGTAGACAAGCAGCGAACATTCAAGCAGAGCTAAGCAACGCTAGAATGAAGCTAATGCACAACATTGATGCCATCACGTTCGGAGTGATTACTGCTCACGGTACAGCTAAACTCAAATGGCGTAGCATGTGTATGAATGCCATGCTACCGCTCGTGGAAAAGCCGTGCTCACGGAGTGACTACGCTCGGACAGAGTTAACAGAAACGTGCTGAATGCTAAGTCTGGCTACCAGGCGT
The DNA here is from genome assembly GCA_038442645.1 of Agave tequilana. Classification (NCBI taxonomy): domain Eukaryota; kingdom Viridiplantae; phylum Streptophyta; class Magnoliopsida; order Asparagales; family Asparagaceae; genus Agave; species Agave tequilana. The sequence continues at coordinate 24,295 of JAVJIF010012074.1, read as the reverse complement.
AGCATATAGAAAGTCTAGAGGACTTTAAAATAAATCTTAGAGAGGTTAAGTCTGGAGGCTGCATTATAAAATCGCAGAGCGATTAAGCCCGAGAGCTGTGGAGTATCTGCAAGAGATGTTAGTACCACACATGCATACAAATGCAGTAAAAAATGTAACATGTAGCAACTAGCTAAGCGTGGGGTCATGCGAAGCTAGACAATACTGAAGCAAAATCAGCGAGCAGCGTTAGTCACTAAAGCACACGTTAGAGCTGTGCGCATGTCTCGAGATGAGTGTCCAACCACTATGTCAATCGTACCCAGTCATAACTCCTGCACAAGTGAACCTAGCGAATAAGCATTGAGCGCTAAACTCATCATTCAGGCTGAAGCAGATCTAGATAAACCGTGAAGCGGCTAAGCCTAGAGGCTGAGTGGAGCTAGGACATGGCTAAATAGTGCACGACGAGGCTGCGCAATTAAGCTGAGCTCGTAGCCACACGGTGTGAAATACACTTAGAGGGAGGGTGAATAGGTGTACTTGCTAATCTAGAACAAATGATGTGGAATTTAAAACTTAATTACAAATACACAATGTGTAACCAAGAGTGAGCCCGAATTCCCTGTGAAGGGCTCTGGAACTACTCCTCTAGATGAAAGTTGAGGTGCTTTAATAAGCTCTCTTGGTTGAAACACAAATGTGGGGACGCACAAACAATATCTAGCATATGAATATAAACAATGTAAAGTAATGTAAGATATAAGAAAGATAGAGTTGAGAGATAGTGGATCAAACGCACACACACCAAGATATGTTTGAGATTCGAGCCACTGCTCGACGTCCCCGCCTTCACACAGAAGGATTTCCACGAGTCCATATAGGATCTTCCACAAAGGTACCTCCATCGAGGAATTATACCACTTAACACTGGGAGTACACAACTCCTCTCTATAACATAAACATCTATACAAGAGGTGGGTACGTAGCCAAGCACAAAGCAAAGGAAAATACACTTGGTGATCACAAAGATCACAAACAATCTCTCTTGGTGATCTTAAAAGATCACAAATAATTTTTCTCATAAAACAAGATCCTATAGATAGGTATAGAATTAATAGCTCAAGTGTGAGAAAAACAAAGTGTTTTGGGAAAGAAAACACAAAGAAAAACTTCTTAATAAATAAAGAAATGAAGAACAAAACTAGAATTCTCAAATATTGATTTTCTTTGATTCTCCAAAAAACTTTGAAACAAATAAAGATAAGAGAATTTTTGACACAAAAACTTGTTTTGAAAACTTGCTGAAAACCCTTAAGAAGATGGGAAAAATTGCTTTTAAAAATCTTTTTTAAAACTGGCCTCAAATGACCCATATTTATAGGGTCTGAAAATATAGCCGTTGGGTCCAGATCAGGTCAAAACTGACCTGTCGGTCGACTGCCCGGACAAATGGTCACTGGTCAGATTTTTGACCGTTGGGGCTATCGGTTGACCAACCGGTCAACCGCCCCAAGGCAATTTTGCCTGTCGATCGACCGCCCGGTCGACCGAGACCAGAACCAGAGAGCAAGATCTCTGGATCAGTCGGTCGCATGGTCACCGGCCCATGGCCAATGCACATTGTGCATGTCTGTGCACATAGGTCGACCGCCCGGTCGATCAAGATCAGGTCCGGTCAACCGCTAGAGGTCTCAGGCTGGATTTTTTAGGTTTGAAAACTTGATCTTTTTAATACCTATAAAATCCCATAAAATCACATAAAATCTACAAAAATAATTTCTTATAAATATTTAAAGAACAAATATGTGTGACTAAAATTCAACACATATTTCAAACAATTTGAACTATTTTTTCGATATAGAAATTAAGCTTTAAACCAAAACCGATATTTTCTAAAACTTGAATTTTGAAATGAAAATCCGTTTTGTCCAAAACTTGTATAAATATAAAAACATGATATAGAAACACTTTTGAAACATATTGTGTATAGATAAAATCTAATACACATGGTAAATGATATATCTGTGTTTTTAACAATAAATCTAAAACTAAGTTTTGTTAAAAGACAAAACTTATAACACATGAATTAGAATCATCAAAATAAATTTTTAGACAATATGAATCATAGATGTATATGGATGAAATCCAACATACATATAAACCATGTAAACTTCTTTTGATTCTATCTATTCATAAAAACGATAAATGTATATATTGAACTTGTGTGTGTGTGTGTGTGTGTGTGTGAACTTGAGTATATCAAGACTAATTTATTCTTACACAAGATCTAAAATAAAACAAAACTAAACAAAGTGAAGTCTTCTTGTAGAACTTTTTCTCTAAGCCGACTCAATCCAAACTTGATCCAGAGGAGCTAGATGCTATCGTTGCGATATGAGCTCTTGAATCAACACTTGTTTGCTTCAACACTTTGACTGTGAATCTCTTGTTGAAATCAAATCACTACTAAGATCTTGATCAATATCTAAAACTTATTAAACATAAGATCATTAGTAAACTAACCTTCATAAGTTAGTCATCATCAAAACTAAGGTGAAAGGCCTCTGGGCCAACAATCTCCCTTTTTTGATGATGATAAAACTTATAAGGTTATATATGTATAGATTAAGAATAAGCTTCATAGAAGCTCCCTCTTAACTTATGCATAATCAATAAACATATAAAGATATGCACTGTAATTCAAGATACCAAATAAAAACAAGATATATATATATATATATATATATATATATATATATATATATATATATATATATATATATATATATATGCATAAGCACTTAATGAAACATGCATATATAAACCTAAATTTCTCCCCTTTTTGTCACTCATCAACAAAGGGGTAAAGATAAATAAATAATACCAACAAAACATATTTTGAAATAAAATTTTGGTACCAATAATAAATAATCAACTGAAAGAAACCAATTGAAAGTAAAATAATTTTTTACTAATTGAAAATTGAACTTTTTTTACCAATTGATACCAATAGAAAGGCATGACACCAATTGAAAGTAAAAATCAAAATTTTATTTAGGTAAACACTAAAACCATTATGCAATATAGATACTAAATTGAGAATAATACTAATTAAGATTATTGATACTAATATTGAAAATGTTAGCATATATCAAAACAAATATTTTTTATCATAAAAGTAGAAGTAAGATACCAATTGAAAATAAAATCGATTGAAAGATAAAACAAGAATTTTTTCCCCTTTATGAAACACTAATAAAAATAATGCATGAGCTTGTATATAATACCAATTGAAAAATAATTGACATTAAGGTTTAAATCAAGCTTAGCAAGAAATAATTTGTGTTTAACAATGTATGGACATGTATGTTTAAAGTACAAGAAAAATATTTATATGTATGTATTAGAGCGAAATAATTTAGATATGATCCATACACAAAAAACATGAGCATACAAAATAAATTTTTATTTAAAAATTATGTATATCTCATAACTGAAATACATTTTGATACCAATTATAAATGAAACATGAAGTGCATTTTGATATCAAAAAAATACCAATTGAAATTAATGCATAAGCTTGTAAAGATACCAATTAAAATTTAAAATTAAGTCAAACTTAGTATAAATAGTTTTTTTTAAAATAAAATATATGACATTGTAAATAAGCACAATCTAAATCATATATATGCATGTATGAAAATGGAAATACCACTTAAAATTTGATGTATACATATATTAAAAAAATAAATATGAGCATACAAAAAGAATTTTCATTGAAATCATGTATATATCATAACTACTACCCTATTCATGCACATGATAAAAGATAGTCATTAACGCATATAAGACATGGTCGCCCAACCATCTGCCATTTTGTTGGTTGGGATTTTTAAAATATGATTTGAAAATATTTTAATATATATGAAAACTCTACTAAATTGAAGAATAATGAAACTAGTTTTATGATAATTTTGAAAACTAGTACGAAGTCCTTCAAGTAAGGAATAAAACATAAATGTATTCATAAAATATGAAAAGTACACGAGAATCGACACTCAAAATGCAATAAAGCATATATATAGACTCATGAAACAAAATCCTGAGTAAACAAAAGATATATCGAGTGTACAAAAATCATGTAATCAATAAAATCATGAAAATAACACATTGAAGCTCAATTGTAATTTCATAAAAAAATCAGAACTCAAAAAAATTCAATTTTATCAAAAACTAAACAAGCCTCAAGGTATATGTATGTTTTGTCAAAACTAAAAGTATACATACATATCCCAAACATAAACGAATCCATAAAGAAATATTGCATGAAAAATAAGTGACTCTAAGATATACATGTATATTTATTAGTTATAGACAAAATTGATATATACATGAGGCAAAACACGAAAACATATACAAATTGGAAAAACAAATAAAGATGCATGAATCATCAAAACAAGGTTATATAAGTATATCTAATGAGTAGAAATGAGTAATAAAGCACAAACACATGATAAACAAATGTGGCACATTATTTGTATAAGTATAAACACAAATTTTAATAAAGTTTTATCTAAACATGTAATCAAAACATGAAGTGCAAAAACATAAAAAACATGATCATTAGATTAAATGCATGTGCTATTAGAATTAGGATATACATATTAGTTAAATAATAGTGAAAGTACAAAAAATATGAGTCTATATGAACATGGGTGTATCTCAAAGACTATCTATATATATCATATATCTAATAACATTGCATTTAAGATAATGAACATTGAAAATCAAGACTTACTAAAAATATTTATATGAAAGCATGTAAATAAAAATGGGAGTTAGAGATAGTTATCAAAACCAATGAACCAATCTCTGGTCTTCAAACCATGGTGGTTCTCCCACCTAAACGTCCCTTGAAAGTGATGCACCATAAATATGACCTTTGAGTTCTAAACGCATCCACTATCAAGACACCACTACTCTCACATCTTATGATAGCACACACCTACAATAAATGAAATAGGGATGGATTTTGTACCCATATCTTTTGGGTCCATGAGAGTTAGCACCTTTCCTCACCCAAACAAATTTATTTGCAAATTTTGAAATATTTATTCTATCATAACAAAATTTTGTAAGGTAGCCCGTACGTCCATAATGTGTACAAGTATACACATGAGCATATATAAAATCATGTGTGTTGAGCATGATGAGCATGCATATGCCGTGAAGGGTGTGCATGATTATGTGGTGCATGTTTCTTGCGAAATATGAATTCCAACCGTGTGTGGTTCATGTCACAATGGCTCAAAGTGGTGCCTAAACAATCTACACTCTTTTTCAAAATACAAATATCATTTTCAATGATTGAAGAAGAGTAGAGCATGCATTCTTATCAATAGAGGGTATAATAATGGAATCATGACAAGAATGAGAGGCCAAATAATTTTTCAAAGAAATATTTTCATTTGAAACAAACTCCAATTCTTTTGAAATCAAAACAATTTTATTTTTTAAAGAATTGTTCTCTTTTAAAAAAAAATCGAGTTTTGAATACAAACCTCACTATTCTTCAAAACATCATCACAATTATTTTTATTCTTTAAAATTTTGTTTTCATTCAAAGTAAGATCAAGTTAGATTTTCAATGAGTCCTTTTCATTTGAAATCTCAACCCTTTCTCGTAAAACTATGCTAGCTTTGAAAATAAATTTTTATTTTTTTCTTTTAATTCAAAACTCTTGCTTTTCAAAGCTTTGTATTTCGAGAGCAAGTTTTCACAAAAACATGGATAGTTCTTCCTTTAAAATATGTGCATCCATAGCATGATCATCATTTGAAGAACTAACACAACCATCTAGTTAGGTGTCCGAGTTTACCTCAAGGGAGTCATTCTCTTGGACCATGAAGTAAGCTTGGTCGGACTCATCTCCACTTGATTCTTTCCCTATATTGTTTGTCGTTAGTTGCTCGGGAGAGGTTAATGTATTCCACACTGCAAAAGCGGAATCACAATAAGAAATCATAGAAAATTAATCTTTGTTAAGTGTGTGCCTAAGTGCCACTAAGGCTTGTGCATTAGCTTCTATATGCTTATCATTACCAAGATAAGATTTCTTGGTAGTGGCAAGGTAAACATGCAATCCTAGGGCTTCAAGATATGCACTCATCTTAAACTTTCACATATCGATGTTGTAAACATCATACATGAGAGGGGCAAGAAAATCCATGAGTGTATAAACTATATGTGTGCAAATGTAAATCTAGAGTAGCTATACAAGGATCTCACTCTTAATCAAACCGAATATCAGGAGTGTAAGCTATGATACCAACTGAAATACACCTAGAGGGGTGAATAGGTGTACTTGCTAATCTAGGACAATGATGCGGAATTTAAACTTAATTGCAAACACTATGGGTAACTAAGAGTGAGCCTGAATTCCTTATGAAGAGCTTTGGAACTACTCCTCTAGATTCTTCTAAATTAAAAGTTGAGGTGCTTTAATAAACTCTCTTGGTTGAACACAAATGTGGACAGATACAAACAATATCTAGCATATGAATAGGAACAATATAATGTATTGCAAGATATAAAAGAGATAGAGTTAAAGATAGTGGATCAAATGTAAACACCAAGATATTTTTCGAGGTTCAAGCCACTGCTCTACGTCGCCACCTTAATACAGAAAGATTTTCACTACGTCCACACAGGATCTTCCACAAAGGAACATCTACCGAAGAATTACCACTCAATACTGGGAGTACACAACTCGCCTCTCTAACACAAACCTTTACACAAGAGGTGAGCACCTAGCCAATCACAAAGCAAAGGAAAATACACTTGGTGATCACAAACATCACAAACAATTTTTCTCATAAAACAAGATCCTTTAGATAGGTATAGAATTGATAGCTCAAGTGTGAGAAAAATAAGGTGTTTTGAGAAAGAAAACACAAAGATAAACTCTTAGAAAAAACTTCTTGATAAATAAAAAAATGAAGAACAAACTAGAATTCCCAAATATTGATTTTCTTTGATTTTTCAAAAAACTTTGAAACAAATAAAGATAAGAAAATTTTTGGCACAAAAACTTGTTGAAACCCCCTAAGAAGATGTGAAAATTGCTCTTAAAAATATTATTTAAACTTGCCACAAAGGACCCATATTTATAGGGTCTGAAAATATAGCCATTGGGGTCCAGATCAGGTCAAAACTGACCTGTTGGTCGATCGCCCGGTCGACCGGAGTAAACTCTCTGGTCGGTCAACCGCCGGTCGACTGGGGCTAGATCCAAAAAGCAAGCTCTCTAGATCGGTCGACTGCACGGTCGACTGGCCCATGGCCAAGGTACATTGTGCACGTCTGTGCACATAGGTCGACTGCTTGGTCGACCGTGCTCTGGTCCAGAAGACCGGTCGGTCGACTGCGAGAGGTCTTAGGCTGGGTTTTTTAGGTTTGAAAACTTGGTCTTTTTAATATCTATAAAATCTCATAAAATCACATAAAATCTACAAAAATAAGTTCTTATAAATATATAAAGAACAAATATGTGTGACTAAACTTCAACACATATTTCAAACAATTTGAACTATTTTTATGATATAAAAATTAAGCTTTAATCAGAATCGGTATTTTTCAAAACTTGAATTTTGAAATGAAAATCCGTTTTTTTTTCAAAACTTGTATAAGTACAAAAACATGATATAGAAACAATTTTGAAGCATATTATGTATGAATAAAATCAAATACACATGGTAAATGATATATCTGTGCTTTGACAATAAATCCAAAACTAAGTTTTGTTAAGAGACAAAACTTGTAACACATGAATTAGAATCATCAAAAAAAGTTTTTAGATAATATGAATCGTAAATGTATATGGATGAAATCCAACATATATATAAACCATCTAAACAGTTTTTTGATTCTATCTATTTATGAAAACGATAAATGTATACTTGAAAATTTAAAACCGGTTAAACCGAAAACAAAACTATTAAACTTGTGTGTGTGTGAACTTGAGCATATCAAGACTAAGCTATCCTCACACAAGATCTAAAATAAAACAAAACTAAACAAACTGAAGTCTTCTTGTAGAACTCCTTCTCCAAAATGACTCGATCCAAACATGATCCAAAGGAGCTAGATGCGATCATTGCGATGTCAGCTCTTGAATCAACACTTGTTTGCTTCAACACTTTGACTGTGAATCTCTTGTTAAAGTCATATTACTACTAAGATCCTGATCAATATCTGAAACTTATTAAACACAAGATCATTAGTAAACTAACCTTCATAAGTTAGTCATCATCAAAACTAAGGTGAAAGGCCTTTGGGCAACACGGTGTAGCTAGTAAAATCTCCGGGTTTTAAGTCCAGAGACTAAGCAAAGCGGGAGTGTAGCAATCCGTGCTTGATGAGGTGTCTAATAGGCTATTACATAGTTACATGGCTTAGCTAGGCTCCCGACGAAGCTAAAAAATCTAGGGGATTTATATCTGGAAACTAGTGACCACAAAGAGTTGGCCACGCATGAAAAAAAAAGCAGTAATAGAATATATCACAGGCAGTGTATAGTACAGGAAGTAACTACCCAATACAAGCATTCATCACAGGTATAATACATGTACAATCCTAGGCACTCAGCCACAAACAAATATGGTATACAATTTACATAAATACAAAATCAAAGTGGAAATAAAAATACATAAATTCCCAAAAAATACAAAGTCAACCCGTCAAAGCGGGGAAACCCAATAATGAGGCGAGAACACTTGCCTAATTCTTTGAAAATGCTGTGAAACCCCCAAAATATCAGAAGCACGTCACACCCACAATCACCAGAAAAGAGAGTGTATGCTTTAGAGAGAGCTAAGGAGAAAGAAGAGAGAGTTAGAGGGAGAAAGAAGAGAGAGTTTACAGGAGAGAAAGAGAGAGTGGGAGAGGGGAAGTAGGGACTCGTCGGCGGCGGTCGGCCAGTGGTGGCCCTATCCATTGGTAGTCCACAATAAAGAGGAGAGAGAGAGTATAGGGAAGAGAGAATATGAGAGAAGAGCAAGAGGGAGAAAAAAAGAGAGCATGGAAAGAGAGAGAGGGATCTAGAGAGAAAAGAAGGGGAGAAGAGGTGGCCAGCAAGGGCGGCACGGTAGCCGCTGGGTTGCCGGTGGCCGCGGCCAGAGAGGGAGGAAGAGAGGAGGGGAAAGAAAAAGAAAAAGGAAAAAGAAGGAGAGAAAGAAGAGGAAAAAGGAAAATAAAAAGGAAGAAGAAGAAAAAGAAGAAGAAAAAGAAGAGGAAAAAGGAAAAGAAAAGGAAGGGGAGAGAGGGGGAGGTCGGTGGTGGTCATCGGAGTTAGGGAAGCCGCCAGGAGTGGTCGGTGGCGGCGGATCGGACAGCAGTGGTGGTCAATCTAAAAGAGAGGGAGAGGGAGAAGAGAGAGAAAGGAAGAGAAAGGGAGAGAAAGAGAAGAGAGGGAACCCGGGGTCACTAGATCTAGGGTCGCTGGCATTGAGGATCACCGGTGCTAGCCAAAAGGCAGTGGGAATGGCATCGTTTCTAGGGAAGGAGAGGAGAGAAGGAGAAAGGGGAGAAAGAAATAAAGGAGAGAGAGAATGAGAGGGAATGAAAGAGAGAGGAGTGATGGGAGGATTGATGGGGGTAGGCCCACGTGGGCGCAGATGGGTGATTAGTCACTAAAACTGCATAATTCATACCGTATCTTCACATCTATTTGATAATAAATTCTGCTAATAATATCTTACTTGCTTGATTCTAGGTCCATGGTGTGCAAATAAAGAAGAAGAACCTAAATCACCATTTAATGGTGATTAAAAACCTATTAAAGATAGCCATTGACCTAGAGAGCTGATTCTGTACAAACCAGAGGCTGAAAAGACGAAACCGGGCACAGGGTCTGACAGGAGACAGACTGGACCGCGCGCGCTCAAAGCGCCGCGCGCGCGTCCATTGAATGGCCGCGGAAACGCAGCCTGGGCTGCGTTTTCGCGGCCATACGCCCACGGCACGCGCACCGCTTCGGGCCAGGGTTTGTCCTCTGGCCCCCTGTTCCCTTGGCGCCTATAATATTCCCCTGGGTTTCTTGAGTGAGATATATGCAGAGTTTTAGGAGTAGTTTCATTTCCATTTTGTAGTTTAGATAGTGTAGTGTAGTTTTTCTTCTTCTTCCTCCCTTGTATTTTCCATTTCTTGTAGATCTTGTATTAGGGAGAGAGAGTGTTACATATTGGGAAGCAAGAGTGCTTGTAATAGAAGGTGACAATCTATGAAAGGTGCTCTCTTATCTTATCTTTGTTTTCTTCTCTCTAATCTCTTTTACATGTGTAGCTAACTTTTCTCTCATGATAAAACTAACCACTAACTCGCTAACTTCTTTATGATAATCCACATGAATCTAATAGCCTCGGTTTGGCCTTGCTCTTGCAAGAGCCATTGATGGCTCATGATGATGGATCTAACTCTAACTTCCTAACCACTAACAAGCTAACATTACTTACTCCATGCTTGCTTTTAGTTTTGATGGTTTAAGTGTAGCTTGAACTTGTTTTGTTGTGTTGGGTTGTGATGAGTTACATATGGGTCATGCTTTGAATCGCTCTTGAACAAGGACTAGTGATGGCCAATGATACATGTGAGGCAACTATCACTAAGAGGTTAGCATGTTGGTGGAGTCATTAGTAGTTAGTGCCATGAGTTTTCTTTCTTTTTCACTTTGTTTTAAAATACAACAAAAATCAAAAACATATTCTTTTCTATGTTTCCCACTTCTTTGTGTTTCACCGTACTTCTCTTTTCATTCTTTTCTTTCTTTTCTTTCATTCTTTAAAACTTTGAAGAACGTTTTAACAAACACGTGAACCAACCGGTAAAGCTTCTATCGCCTCCCATCCTTATGGATTCGACTCGTTTTAGCCTCTATGCTATAACGGAAGTATCGAGGAAGCCAAAGCACACACACTTTAAATCTTCATTTCAAAACATACACTTTTTGTGCGCGGTTTTTACCCTGATCAAATTTTGGCGCCGATGCCGGGGATGGGAACGGTTTGATTTCACAAGTTTGTTAACTTTTCTTCTTTGTTTTTTGGTGTGCAGGTTAAATTTTAGCAATGCAGAAGTCCACACTTGCTCAAGTGTGGTCGGGTAATTTCTTGTACATTCATATACTCTGCTGCTAAATTTTTTTATTATTACCTATACACTGTAAATAATTTTAAGAATTAAAATACGAAATTGGATGCTTTAAAAATGGTTTAGACATTTGCATCTAGGCACGTGTCAATTTTCATTCCAATATACTGTATTTTATTCTTGTGTTTGTTGTGATATTGATAAGAGGTGTACATATGGCATTGCATATAGCATAGGACAAACACTTCAGTGATTTACTCGCTGTTTTGTGTTCATCTTATCTATATTGCATACTTGCACAAATTAAACTTAAGGGCAACACCCAATACAACATAAAGTGGGAAAGTTATTACCCTCCCTTAGCCCAAAAATTACCTCCCCGCTCACACAACCCAAGCCTTAATAAAATTGCTAGACGTTGGCCCCTAGGGACATCTCAGACTCATTTAGGAGATTGACCTAAGGGGAAGTTGTTAGAATTTAACTCTTGCTAAATCGGTGTCTAAGGTTGGGGATTGAGAGGCGAAACCTCGAAGAACAGTAGTTTGGCATAATTAGGCCCGTTGCTCCGGCACGGATACCTCCCACTGATCTTGCCCCTACCTGGCCGATTAACTCGTGGTCAGCTTCTGACAATATACCCCCCGTGGACAGTCTAACCAGTTAGGAGTCGTCTAGGTCTAAGTCAACCCTAGCATAGGCTTGTTTTCTTTTTCTTTTTCTTTGTTATTTGTTTGTTTGTTTTTTTTTTAGTAAATTGTGATATGGATTTTAATAACAACAATTCTTTCAATTATAATATGAATCCATATTTCACCCTGACCTCATTTGACTCGGATAACTCTTACCCAGCAATATACAACATGAACCAACCATATATGCCGGGTTGGGATTATCCGAATCATATGACCCATATCCTCAACAATATGACCATAATTTTCAAAATAATTTCAACTCTTCACAGAGTTCATGGGGATTCACCTACCCTGAGTCAAATTTTCAACCATCTCGTCCACAATTTTCACAATATTCGTTCCCCAATTTTGATTCATATACTCCTTTTCCTGAACCACCAATTGAAGAAAAATCATCATTCGAAAGGAGCATCGACGAGTCCCTACAACAATGCAAAATTTGCTCAATTCACAATCCTTCCCATATCAAACTCCACATACTCCTTTTCTAGAGCATCCCATTGAAGAAGAATCTGAACTAGAAAAGCGTTTGGAAGTCTTTTATGAAAGAATGCAAAACATGTTGGACTCATCATCTCAACCAAATTTTCAAAAGTCCCACTCATTTTTTTCAGTCTCACCATTCAAAATGAACAAACTTCAATACTGGACTTGAGTATGGAATCCTTGCGTGAGTCCGAGCAGCAACCGCAAAATCCTATGGACTCACAATTTCACCATAATTTTCAAAATCAACTTCCATACTCATATTTTCAAGAACCAATCACAAAGAGTATGGAAGACATGATTCTGAATCCAAATTCTGTTACACGGCCTATCAGTAGGTTAGATTCACTTTTGAGCGAATTGATCAATGAGAGCGAGGAAAGCCTTTCTTGTCAACCTTTGACCGATTCTTATATCCCTAACTCTACTGATTGGACCCATGAATCATGTCATTTTGGAAATTCAGCTTCAATTTTAGAACATACATTTGAACCTGACAAATCTCCAAGTTATGAAAGTCGCCTGAACATTTTGGCAAGTTATCCCTTCCCTGAAATTGAAATCAAACCTGAATGTGATCCTGAACTTCCTGTTGGGAACTCCATTTCACTTTTTGATTCAATAATGACCCCGGTATCCTTACCAGATTTTTTCTCTATTCCAGAGTCAACATTGAATCCTGTACCAGTACACCGTGAAATAGAATTACCAATCTCTAATGATCATACTTCATTGTTGGGGAAAGTGTGTGAACATCAATTCTTTGGTTTGGACCCTATTTTGAACCAATTTCGACTCTCATTGTTGACTCTCGACTTGATCTGAGTCAACTTCCCGAGTTGGTATTGATTTTTGTTCCTGTTCCATTGAGTCCAAATTAATCATCTCTCAAATCACACTTCATTGTTGGACAAGAATGTTGAAGAAAATAACTCTGTCATTATTTTTGAAAATTAGCCATTAGATGGGGATAAAATTTTCAATAAGACCATTCAATCATAACTCTTTTCTGGGGTCATATTAGAGAGGTCCTTGGTGGGTTTCTAGATGATCCACGATATCTTGATTGGGTCGCAACGCTTGGCCCAATCCGACCACCACCAGAGCCACCCCCTTGAAGTAATTTTCCTTCTCTCCATTTATTTCATGTATATATACATTCACGATGCTTGAGGACAATGCGTTAGATAAGTGTGGGGGAGGGTTTACTAACATAGTTAGTTTTACATTTTCTTTCTTTTACACTTCTTTTCAAAAAAAAAATTTCTTTTCTTTTTACAAAACTTTTTGAAACAAGAGAAATAGTTTTTGATTTCTTTTAAGAAAATTAAGATTATCTTAGGAATTAGGAAGACCTAAAATTATGAAATTTTAAACAAGTCAAAATAATAAATCTTGTCTAAATTATAGGATAAGAAAGTAAGATTGAAAAGATAATTTGATCTTGAATTTTTTGCCTTAGATTTATGCACTCCACACTTACACAATTTTTGGGATTGAAACAAAGACTGAAAATGCCATAAAAAATATATATTAAAAAATTTATGATAATAAAAATCAACTATTGAAGTTGGGTAATTATGCCTCAGAGAGCATGATTATTCATACATAAAATGGTGAACACAAAAATAAAATAACCCCTTTAGTTTTGTGGCCTTATTTACTCGAGTAGTTAAGTCCGAGGGATGTTTTCTCATCTGGTGCCCTAAGACCATCTGGTTTGGGAGTCACCGGCTAAAGGCTCACTACCTGGGTAAATAAGAAAGCCTAAGAAAAACTAAGGGAAGAAAATATATATATATATATAAAATAAATAAATGGCATGAAAGTTTAAGTCGATATCTTAAAAATCTTCACAGTTCACAAAGTGCATATTTTTCTAAGAGTTTTATGAAAGATCAAAGAGCCAATTCAATTTTAAATTCTTACATTTAATTTATAACAAGATTTTTTGCATTTTGACTTAGTTTAAGAAAGAATAATTCTGGTTAACCTCTGACCTTGGATCACTTATATTTTCACAAAAATACTTCAACACTTTTCTCTATTTCAAAATGCGTTTTCAAAATACTAACATTTGATTTCTTTCTTTATGGATTTTTTTGGGTATAATCCGCTGAAAACTCTCAGGAGACAAACTCCTCCTCTAGGGAAACTTAGAGATTTAAGGCTTGTTGTACATGCTCAGTGCAATCGCGTCACCTGCGAAAGTGGTGTAATAATTCCTTAGTTTTTTATTTTGCTCGGGACGAGCAAAAGATAAGTGTGGGGGTGTGATTAGTCACTAAAACTGCATAATTCATACCGCATCTTCACATCTATTTGATAATAAATTCTGCTAATAATACCTTACTTGCTTGATTCTAGGTCCATGGTGTGCAAATGAAGAAGAAGACCCTAAATCACCATTTAATGGTGATTAAAAGCCTATTAAAGATAGCCATTGACCTAGAAAGCTGATTCTGTACAAACCAGAGGCTAAAAGGACGAAACCGGGCACAGGGTCTGACAGGAGACAGACTGGACCGCGCGCGGTTCGAAGCGCCGCACGTGCGGTCATTGAATGGCCGCGGAAACGCGGCCATACGGCCGCGGCACGCGCGCCGCTTCGGGCCAGGGTTTGTCCCCTGGCCCCCTGTTCCCTTGGCGCCTATAAATACCCCCCTGGGTTTCCTGAGTGAGATATATGCAGAGTTTTAGGAGTAGTTTCATTTTCATTTTATAGTTTAGATAGTGTAGTGTAGTTTTTCTTCTTCTTCCTCCCTTGTATTTTCCATTTCTTGTAGATCTTTTATTAGGGAGAGAGAGTGGTACATGTTGGAAGTTATAGTGCTTGTAATAGAAGGTGACAATCTATGAAAGTTGCTCTCTTACCTTATCTTTGTTTTCTTCTCTCTAATCTCTTTTACATGTGTAGCTAACTTTTCTCTCATGGTAACTACTACTAACCACTAACTTCTTTTATGATAATCCACATGAATCTAATAGTCTCGGTTTGGCCTTGCTCTTGCAAGAGCCATTGATGGCTCATGATGATGGATCTAACTCTAACTTCCTAACCACTAACAAGCTAACATTACTTTACTCCATGCTTACTTTTAGTTTTGATGGTTTAAGTGTAGCTTGAACTTGTTTTGTTGTGTTGGGTTGTGATGAGTTACATATGGGTCATGTTTGAATCGCTCTTGAACCAAAGACTAGTGATGGCCAATGATACATGTGAGGCAACTATCACTAAGAGGCAAGCATGTTGGTGGAGTCATTAGTAGTTAGTGCCATGAGTTTTCTTTCTTTTTCACTTTGTTTTAAAATACAACAAAAATCACAAACATATTCTTTTCTATGTTTCCCACTTCTTTGTGTTTCACCATACTTCTCTTTTCATTCTTTTCTTTCTTTTCTTTCATTCTTTAAAACTTTGAAGAACGTTTTAACAAACACGTGAATCAACCGGTAAAAAACTTCTATCGCCTCCCATCCTTGTGGATTCGACTCGTTTTAGCCTCTATGCTATAACGGAAGTATCGAGGAAGCCAAAGCACACACACTTTAAATCTTCATTTCAAAATATACACTTTTTGTGCGCGATTTTTACCCCGATCAATGGGCGGCAAGGTGTGAGGGGAAAACCATTGAAAAGAAAAGAAAAGAAATGGAAGAAAGAAAGATTCCCAAAATAACAATATTATTCAATATCCAAAAATATTGACTAATCCAGAAATGTCTGCAAAATACCAAGAGGTAGAAAACATCATCCTGATAAAAAATATGAATCAGTTTTTAAAAATTTAATCCTTTTTTGAATTAAAAATTTTGAAATCAACTGGTAATACCAGCCAACACCAAGTCCAGTCGAGTTTTGGTAAATTCAGAAAAATTTATAAAAATGTACGCAAGTAGAAAATATGATTCTAAGAAATGATGTAAAAATAGATTTTAGAAATTTAAATTTGTTTGTAAATTAAAATCTGAGAATCGACCAGTGATACCGGTCGACACTGATTTTGAAGATCTTGTAAAATAATTCATGAAAAATTACAAAAATCATGAAAAATCTAAAATATTAGAAATCAATATTTGAAGCTAAAAATAATTAAATCTCACTATCAGAAAGATCAAATCAATTAGTACACTGAGATCGGGTCCCCGATTCAGACTCAAGTTGATTCTGAATCTAGAATCATCCAATACCAAACGATCGCATAAATAATAATTATAAATAAAAACAAATATAGAAAATAAATAAAAAGTATGATCAAAAACCTAAATATGTATCTCAGTACGTAATCCAAGAAAGGGGTCTTACATTCCCCCAAAAACTTTCCTCAAAAAAGTTACCATCAAAATTTTTTTACCTCTTCATCTTCTGCAATCTCTAAACAATTTTCAAAATTTGTCACCTCTTCATCTTCTTCAATCTCTCAAAAACCCAAAATTCTATCAATAATCTTTTTCTTTGCATCTTAATTTATCTCAAACTCCCATTCAATGTCTGATTAGAGAGCTTAATCGTTGTTTACGATTTTACTGGTTTGACGAATATGGAGCCATCAATCAGCAGCGCTATGATTAATGCTAAGAAGAGCATCAGTGATGTGGCCTAAGACCTCCCACTCTCAATGCAAACTGGTTCTTGTTAAGAAGAGGAAAGCATCGACAGTCAGATCCAAGAAAGATGCTCCAACCACAAAGGAGAACTGCCCAATTCTTTCTTCAAGCGAGATGTGAGTCCATAATTCTATCTAACTTTGTTAAACATTTGTCCACTATGTGGACTGCGCATACATGTTCCTTCCAAGTTAGATAGAATGCTTTGTTAACATATGTCTACCTTTGTTACAATTTTGTCCATCTACGAACAATTTTGTCCACCTTCGTAAAAGTTTGTCCACCTTCGTAAAATTCTGCAAATCCTGTTTTCATATCTATCCATGATTTTATGATTTGAACTTTCACAGAGATACTCATGCAATGAAAAAATAGAAGGATAGCAGAATATGGCTCCGCCCTGTCTCTTGGATCCATCCATATTCGAAGCTCATGGAGAGTCTGCTACCGCGCATTATAGATGCCCATCAGACAACCTTCCATTATTATCCATTTGTCCACTACGTGGACATGGGACCACTACCTGTGGACCTACCCACTCTTGAGAAGATTGTCCAGAGTAGTTTGAAAGGACGATGAGGTTCCGCTTTGAAGGCGTTCTTCATGCCTTCACGCCTTCTTGGATTCGCAGCCACACATTCTTTCTCACCACCGGTCGAGTGTCAGGAAGAACATGCCGAAAACTCCCCCCCTTTGAACAAGTATTTAAAGGGTAATCCTTTGAGTGAAGAAGAGAGATCAAAGTAGGAGAAGAGAGGTCCTGCGAGGGGGAAAATAAAGTCTGAAAAGCAGAGATTAGTTGTAATAATTTGCCCAACTTCACTAACATTTGTTCAACATTATATAATTTGTCCACCTTATACATTTAGTGTCCACTTTGGTTTGTTTCGTCCACTTTTTTTAATATTTATGCTCCCTTCTGACAACTTTACCCACCTTTGTACATCTTTTGAAATATTATCTGAAGGAGCTCCTTTCTAGTCTCGTTGAGAGTGAGAGAAAGGAGGATATTGATAATTTTCTCCTTCTATATATCCTCTACTAGATTTGCATGATGTGAATCTCAAACACCAAACAATCAATATTCAGGAAATGTTTTGGCTATTGCGGAGTGTGAAAATGGTAAAAGACATGGCGTGGGCTGTGGTTTCCACGAGGAAACCATCAATGTGTTCTCAATACAAAACTAGCCTTGGAGATGCGCGCCATTGCTGATAGTAAAAATAAAAGCAACTACATGTCTGGATGCGCCCCTTGGTCAATGTAATTTTGTCCAGCATTGATGGAATTTTCTCCAACTTAGTTATAATTTATCAACCTTTATGTATTTTTGTCCACAAAATATCATTTATGTCCAACCTTTCCCAAATTCTTCCATATTCTTTTTATCTATCCACATTTTCTGTAATGCAGTTATGATACTACATAATAACCCAACTGCGGACACCAAAAGGCATAGAGACGGTGATTCACCCATGTGTAACTGGAGAGAGATGGGGAAGGATATAGTCCTTATTCATCATATATAATTGGAGCGGTGTTCAGAGAAGATCGTCCACCACGTCCTCGATGATGACATGGTGATTTACAAAAAAGTAAGAATGGAGGAAGACCAAGAAAATGAGAAGCAAGAGGAGGAGAAAGAGAAAAGAGAAGGTGAGGGACAAGAGAAAGAGGAAAGCAGAGAAGAGCAGAGAAGGAAGCAAAGAGGAAAGGAGCAAAGATGGAAGAAGAGAGAAAGAAGAGAAGAAGAGGAGGAGAGGAGGGGGACATGACGCTAATACCTCCCAATTTACTGCTATCCCTTCTGGAATCAACTAGGGGAGTTTGTAAATTGGGTAAGTGTTTATTTAGTTTTTGTCTAACAATTCAGAATTTGTGTACATTTCCATAATTTTGTCCAGCTGTCTATAAATTTGTCTAACTGTCCACAAGTCTATCCAATTTTTCAGATATTTGGCCAACACTTTGGAAATAGTCAGTTGCATTTTCATAAATGTGTCAACATTAAATTTTCCAACTTCTAATTATTTTCTCCAACTTTCCTATTAACATTCTTCGCCAACCAGAGACGATCATTGCTAACCTTGATTGTAATTGTATTCGAATGAGGAATAAGATGATAATACAGCAACTTACTTTCTGGAAGAAAGTTGGGCTGCCAAGATAAGGCAATTATTTGCAGTGAAATGTCGTACCGAAAAAGAGACATCTGCCTCCGAAATTCCTTGTCGGATGCTGGCATGAAGGAAGTTGCGAAGGCAGAACCTTCATTTGAAGAACTCAGGGCATTTCCCAGTGCTAAATAGGAAGATCAAGCTCGTTTTTGGGACGAGAAAGCAGATGAAAGGGAAGAAAAAGGATGTCAAATCAGAGAGCGATAGAAGAAGAAGTAGAAGCATGGAGACGGGTGTGGGTATTGATGAACTGCCCACATGGTGCAAGGATGAAGAAAGAGAGCAAGAAAGTGAATAAGCAAGAGGAAGAAAGACCACGATCTGCTGGTCTGACCAACATTAAGAAGAACGTGAAGTCTCATCGATGCCGACAGCTTTCCAAGTTTGTGATATTTCCATCATGGCGTGTTCCAAAGGCATGTTTACCTACATTTTTCAATTACTGTCCAACTTTTGATGTTTCTCTGTCCAGCCTTCTAAATTCTGCTCACCTGACAGGGAAAACAAGGATGAACAATGTGTGGGCAACGAGTACAATCTGCCCTTGTTGCAATAGAACCCTCTACCTCGATTGCAGTAGAAGAATCTTTTGCAAATGTTGCAACAACACCCTCTGTCCTGGTTGCAACAAAAAAATCCTCTATCCCTGTAGCAGCAGAAGATCCAGCATCTCAGTGGTGTGAGAAATCCAGGTATCTATGAGCATGGAACCCAGGGCATATGCAAAGTTCATAAAATTGGTGTAACTGAATGCTGACATTCCAAGATATAGACTTCACTGTCCAGATGTACTGGGAGGACAGTAAGAATATTGGGTTTGTGTACAACGTAACTCAGTGGGACCCAACAACCTACCTCAAACACGCAGAACGTGAGGCTCTGCAATGTTTCTTACGACTGCCAGTGATGAGGTGGTACTTCTATATATGTCCACCTAATTTCTACAAGTTTTTGTCCAATTTCTAAAATTTTTGTCCATTTTTTAAAAATCTGTCCGACTATTACCCTGATTCAAGTCTATTAACCAAATAAAATTAGGCAACAATTTGTCTGGTCGAGGATAGACGTGTTCTTGACCCAGCGCAATACCTTCTGCAGATCTCAGGGGCTGCATGCTTGGGGATAATGTGAGTTTTCTTCTTTTCAGCTTAGTCTATCTGGCTTTTTCTTCCATTTGTCCATTTAATTTCTTTATTATGTTTTAAAACTCTCTTTGGTAGATGCTTGATGTCTTGCTTAGGAGGGAGATGAGATGCCAAATGGACGGCCAACATGAGGAGCTGTATAGAATAGCTAGAATAGTCTATTTCTCTGTAAATATATTTTGTCCTTTTTTTGTATTTTGTGTCTAATAGTTTTTAAAGTGTCCAACGTAAGAAGTATTTTCCAACTTTTATACTTCCTGCTCAACTTTTATACTTTCAATCCAATTTTGTCCAACTTTTGTATTTTTTGTCCAATATTATTAAATACGTCCAACTAAAGCCATTTTTTTCTAGCTTTTCTGCATTTTGTCTATCTTTTGTACTTTCTGTCTAATTTTATAAATTTTCTATCCAACAGTAGAACATCCTGAGCTACAAGGCCAAGGAAGAGCATAACCAGATTTTCCTCGACTTTGTCGAGCACAGGTTGAAGATCATCTGATTCTTTTGATCCTTGTCTGCAGTGACATCCATTGTCACCTCACCAAGAATGACTTCACTAGGAGAGATTGGCCACTATAGTTCTCTCCCTTATATGAAGAAGTATGTCACCACTATTTCCAAGATCCTTGACGAATGTCATTTGCATCAATATCTTATATCTTTTTTATACCTATTTTTTGCCACTTTAATGCTGATGGTAGTTTTGTTATGACTTTTTACAGATTTGAATTCAATAGCAGATTTTGAAAAAAATACTGAAAAATGATTAAAAGAAGAGTTGTAGAGAAAAATCCATTGATATACAAAGATCCCAGGTTGGAACCAGAGATTCCACTGGAGTCTATACATCACAAGGACAAAGCCAGAAAAATTCCAAGCTCAAAAGACTATACTTTTACGGCGAAGCCGCCATCCAAACAGCGAATCCGCCGTTGACCAATCAAAGCCTACATTGCGCTTGCATTTCCTGATTCCAATTGGTTACATATTGTATTATACAGCAAAAATGCCGTATTATACAGCAGATCCGCCATCCTTTTATTCGAGAGACGATGTAATTTTTCTGTAACGCCCCGATCCCAAGGATACGGAGACGTTATGGAACGTACATACGCGAGGTGAAAAAACACTCACGCGTACGTTGAGCCTCAGTACAGGACATAATCTCCATATACACAAGAGTTCCAGCAAGAAATAAGTACAAGAATACCTGCAGAAAGGGGTTAGGATCATGACAGATATAAAAAAAAAAAGGGATAAATAAGATAACAGAAAGAAATCACTAAGATACCTATGAATAATCTCGATAGGAATCTCCTATGTGACGCCAAGGCACTATCTGATGATACGGTAACTCGGATCTCCAACCTAAACCCAGGGTCGTCAGAAGCGACATAGTGAGTGGTAAAATGAAGGAGGCAGTAATAGATACAATAGTAATACAAGCATGATAATAATATATATACTACAAGATGTGGTAATAGTGATACCATATAATAAGCATATAAGAAGCAGTAGAAATACATACATATGAATCAGTAGAAATATAGAAACATGTCATCTTTAATACCATCACTAAGCCGTTATCATCGGTCATGTCTATAGTTGTATCCAGTTTATATCATAAATAATGTCATCTAGTGGCGACGTGATAGCAGTGACCATACATGTGGGCATATGCAATATGAACATGCAGGTGGGCATATGCAATATAACCACAATACTGTGTTGTGCATATACAGTAATGATGTCTGCAAGGTATTCAGAAAACAGAATAGATGCAATGCAGAACATGCGTAGTATGCCACCACAGAAAGAGTAACATGTACCAGGCAAAGTAACAAATATACATGTAACATGAGAGCGGATAAATGATCAGGTACAGAAACAAGTACAATTAACAATTGAATCAAGTAACAGGCAAGTCATGTTATTTATACATAGTAGCAATCAGTACCACCTGGTATTTTAATCAATCTCTTCCAGTGTCCCATACCACTGGCAGTTCATACTGGAGCCCGCACTCTAGTCGAACCCATCCGGACATGGCCTACGGGTACCATTATCCAAACGAGAGAGTGACCAAATAACAAGTATTTTCGACATCACTATTGTGTATACTATTTTATTATGTTAATTGGAAACCCATGGTCGAGGAGTTCTTATCGGGTAGGTGTATCCCGTGCATACCCGGGATCACGGCCTTAAACAGACCCCTGGCTGCTGAGACCAGGGCCCTCCGCTAAGAGGGAGCACGAATCAAGTAACGGGAGCTCATGGAGCAATTGGTAGGTAGCACTACCGTCTCCTGCAGTGGGACAACAATATGGATCCAGTACATCACTCGATAAGATCTAATCAACCGTCAAGTCTCCCCCATACCCAGTAGCTTTATGATCTGATATGGCAAGTAGACAATATAACAAGAACAAATACAGTACCTGATACGGGTAACATGATAACAGGACCTAAGCTCTGTTGATAGCATAGAATAATATAACGGGAAACGGGAACAATATAACAGGAAACGGGATCAATAGATGTGGGATTCCACATATCGCATATCAACAGCTCTCATGTCCAGTAACGGGAATATCCATATCAGTAACAGGAAACAATCATATAACATGAATATGGTAACATGGAACAATAATACATGTAATATGAATGGGAATCCATATGGCAAGAATAAAGAAACCATACATGCATGTGTAACAGTGATATGCCGAGAATCTATGTAACGATGATAACAACCAATAATATGACATGCAGTAGTTCGTGCATTGGTGTATCCGTGTACCAATGAAACATATATGAGTAACAATAATCCGTGTACACATCAGTGTATCACTCACATGTCATAACAGTGGTCAGTGTATAATGTAATATCATGTCAGTGAACTTACAGTATCTGTGTCATGATGATACCAGTACATGAAATAACGGTGTCCAACATTCCTATCTAGTGATATTGGATCGAGTACCATGGATCAGTATACATGTGACGATAGTTATCTAACTGTGATATACTACATGAAATAATAGTGTCTACGAATATGGTGAACTAGTGGCCCGAGTGTCAGTGGCTGTACATGCATGATGACTGTGTCCGGGTTGTCTATGTCCGTATGTCTTGTTACTATTATTACTCATATTAAATCAGGAACTACCTAAAAATTCTCGAGGGTATTCCTATTACAATGACTGTCCAATCATGACCAGTGGATAATTAATAGTTATCGTATTTATCCATAATCAAGATATATCAATCAATGTCACTAAACATGGTAACATACAATTTATAAAAGAAAAAACACTCACAAACTAGCAATAGGAAGATAGGTCTCTTTCTCACGATCATAACGGATCCAGAATCGTCCAAATCGGAGTCCGGATGCTCCCGATATCGCCCGAACACTAAAAAGCAGCAAAATGGGTTAAATATGTAATAACAAGATTCTAAATGCAATTAATAAAAAGAAGAAAGGGTTTTCTGTAAAATTACCTTTAATGGTTTTGGATGCGGTTGACGGGTTAACGGGTCGGGTTTAGATCCAAACCCAAACCCAAACCCAATTAACTTAAGTTAAATGGGTAACGGGTTATTGGGTTTAGCGAGTAGTGGCCAATAGGGTTAATGGGTTTGGGTTTTACCCAAACCCAATTAAAAGAAATAACAACAACAGCAGCAGCTTCTTGCTGCTGCTGTGCTTCTGTGCGGCCGGCCGGGCCAGTTCAGCTCGCCGGCGGCGCTGGCAGGCCTGCCGGCGGCGGTTCGGTCAGACGAGAGAGAGAGAAAAAAGAAAGGAAAAGGAAAGAAAAGAGGAAGAAGAAGAGAAGAAGAAAGGAGGAGGAGGAGTTGGTGGCGCGGCCTGGGGCGCGGTGGCGCCGACCGGGCTGGGGCGCGCCGCCGGCGGCGCCTGTCCTGGCCTGGCCCGCTGGCAAGGGGGTCAGCCCCCCCTTTGGGTCTGTACAGAGAGAGGGAGGGAGAGGTTTGTAGAAATTCAATCCGGTTTGCAAATTAAAAATCCCAGAGTGTCACGCCGATACCGG